>JAXLNO010003468.1:46281-88008 GCA_038087875.1 Malacoraja senta
AACCCTTAATAATCTTATATGTTTCAATAAGATTCCCTCTCATCCTTCTAAACTCCAGAGTGTACAAGCCCAGCCGCTCCATTCTCTCAGCATATGACAGTCCCGCCATCCCGGGAATTAACCTGGTGAACCTACGGGGCAGATAGGTCAGCCATGATTGCAAGGCGGAGTGGACTCGGTAAGTTGGCGATATGCAGAGAACTGCCCTGCTGACTACAAATTCAGAAAGGTCCAATGCAGACAATGCCAAGTGTGGGCTAGCAGGAATGAAATGGGCCAAAGGGCCTTTTCCGGACGCTCTGGGCTCCCCGCACCCACCCATTGTCCCGCAAGGTCGGCTTGGTGACTTTGGGGGAGTTATTGGGGCAAATGGTTTGGAAATGAGACAGAAATCGGCCTGCAAGGCCACATTAAGTGTGGATATAGTGTGAGTTATAAAGTGTGGGGAACCGCCTGCCAGCGCCTGTGCATGCTCCCCCTGCTGCATTAAAGGGAATGCATGCATCACTGGCTGCATTGCTGCCTCCCCCGCTGCATGGCAGCGCTTTTATCTTTACCTGCTCTTCACAGCTGCATTCCCGAGCCGCTTCCGGCGGGAGGGGGGACACTTTAGGGCGGCGCACCGTCGCTGGCAAAGCGGGACGGCGCGTCTCAGGCGTCCGGGTGGAGGGCGAAACGCCGAATGTTGGTTCCGGGGTGTTTTTTTTTTTTTTTTTGGTGCATTGAGGGAGGGATGGAGGGGGGGAAATGGAGGGGGAGAGAGGGAGAGAGGGAGAGAGGGAAGAGAGAGGGAGAGGGAGAGAGAGGGATGAGGGAGAGAGGGAGAGAGAAGTATTCACCTCTCCCTCCCTCTCTGGTCATCACGATGGCCCAGCGGTAGAGTTGCCGCCTCACGGCGCCAGAGACCCCGGTTCCATCCCGACCACGGGCGCTGTCTGTACGGAGTTTGCACGTTCTCTCCCCTTGACCTGTGTGGGTTTTCTCCGGGCTCTCCGGTTTCCTCCCACCAGGGCCGGATTTACGTATGAGCCAGACAAGCTTAAGTTTAGGGCCCTCGAGATCTAGGGGGGCCTCGGCCCGCTCCACCAAGGTGTATAAAACTTTTGACATAGTGGCGTTGTCACAAACCCTACCATCGGTGGCGTTGTGCTTGCGATTCAGGAGGCTTTGGTGTTGTGGGGAGGGGGGGGGATTAAAATGCAGGTGAGGTTTATATTCATTGTGGAGAGGACCTCCTACACTTTGCCCTTTGACCCTGGCCACTCCACCGCCCTCCAGCAGCCCGCAGCCATCGCCTCACCTGCAGCCTGGACTCATCACCGGGCCTGACGTCTCCACGCTGCAGACTCCAACTCCCCTGGGTTTGACTGCGCTGGATCCTAGTACTCGTCACCCAACCCTGGTAACCTCACTGGCTGTTCCACTGGATCTTCACCATCCCCCTCAAACCATGTGACCCCAGCTCTTCCCCACCCACACTACAGTCCTCATACCCCCCTACCCCCTGACCACCCACCAACCCCCACCAGATATCATAGAAACATAGAAAATAGGTGCAGGAGTAGAGGCCATTCGGCCCTTCGAGCCTGCACCGCCATTCAATATGATCATAGCTGATCATTCAACTCAGCATCCTGTACCTGCCTTCTCTCCATAGCCCCTGATACCTTTAGCCACAAGGGCCACATCTAACTCCCTCTTAAATATAGCCAATGAACTGGCCTCAACTACCTTCTGTGGCAAAGAATTCCACAGATTCACCACTCTCTGTGTGAAAAATGTTTTTCTCATCTCGGTCCTAAAAGATTTCCCCCTTATCCTTAAACTGTGACCCCTTGTCCTGGGACTTCCCCAACATCGGGAACAATCTTCCTGCATCTAGCCTGTCCAACCCCTTGAGAATTTTGTAAGTTCAAGTTCAAGTGAGTATATTGTCATGTGTCCCTGATAGGACAATGAAATTCTTGCTTTGCTTCAGCACAACAGAACATAGTAGGCATTGACTACAAGGCATTCTATAAATATATACACACATGAATCAATATACTGATAAAGTGCAAATAACAGTATTGGCTAATAATGTTCAGTGTTATGTCCGAGCCAGGTTTAATAGCCTGATGGCTGTGGGGAAGTAGCTATTCCTGAACCTGGTCGTTGCAGTCTTCAGGCTCCTGTACCTTCTACCTGAAGGTAGTAGGGAGATGAGTGTGTGGCCAGGGTGGTGTGGTTCCTTGATGATGCTGCCAGCCTTTTTGAGGCAGCGACTGCGATCGATCCCCTCGATGGAAGGGAGGTCAGAGCCGATGATGGACTGGGCAGTGTTTACTACTTTTTGTAGTCTTTTCCTCTCCAGGGCGCTCAAGGTGCCAAAACAAGCCACGATGCAACCGGTCAGCATGCTCTCTACTGTGCACCTGTAGAAGTTAGAGAGCGTCCTCCTTGACAAACCGACTCTCCGTAATCTTCTCCGGAAGTAGAGGCGCTGATGTGCTTTCTTAATAATGGCATCAGTGTTCTCGGACCAGGAAAGATCTTCAGAGATGTGCACGCCCAGGAATTTAAAGCTCTTGACCCTTTCAACCATCGACCCGTTGATATAAACGGGACTGTGGGTCCCCATCCAACTCCTTCCAAAGTCCACAATCAGTTCCTTGGTTTTGCTGGTGTTGAGGGCCAGGTTATTGTGCTGGCACCATATGGACAGTTGCCCAATCTTTCTTCTAAACTCTGACTCGTCCCCATCAGTGATACGTCCCACAACAGTGGTGTCGTCAGCGAACTTGATGATGGAGTTCGCACTATGTCGGGCTACGCAGTCATGAGTATAGAGTGAGTACAGCAGGGGGCTGAGCACGCAGCCTTGAGGTGCTCCCGTGTTGATTGTTATTGAGTCTGACACATTTCCACCAATACAAACAGACTGTGGTCTGTGAATGAGGAAGTCGAGGATCCAATTGCAGAGGGATGCGCAGAGACCCAGTTCTGCGAGTTTGGTAACCAGCTTGAAGGGGATGATTGTATTAAATGCCGAGCTGTAATCGATGAATAACAGCCTGACATATGAGTTTTTGTTGTCCAAGTGGTGCAGAGCGGAGTGCAGAGACAGCGAGATCACAACCACCGTTGATCTGTTGTGGCGGTAAGCGAACAGGAGTGGGTCCAGGTTTTTGTCGAGGTAGGAGTTGATCTGCGTCATGATCAACCTCTCAAAGCACTTCATCACCACAGGCGTTAGTGCCACAGGTCGATAGTCATTGAGGCACGTCACCTTACTCTTCTTGGGCACCGGTATAATTGATGCCCTTTTGAAGCAGGTGGGAACCTCAGACCTCAGAAGTGAGAGGTTGAAAATGTCCGTAAAAACTCCAGCCAGTTGGTCCACACGGGTTTTTAGAATACGACCAGGTATACCATCAGGTCCAGGCGCTTTTCGAGGGTTCACCCCTCTGAAGGATTTCCTGACGTCGGCCTCTGTGACTGAGACTGAAATACCATCACAGCGAATGGGGGATCGGGAAGGCACATCAGTGTTCTCCCTATCAAAGCGTGTGTAGAACGCATTGAGGTCATCAGGGAGTGATGTTTCGCCGACATTCGAGCTGCCTCCTGATTTCGACTTGTAAGAGGTGATTGCATTCAGGCCCTGCCACAGCCGCCGAACACCTGTCTCTTCCTCCAGTTTGGAGCAGAAGTCCCTTTTGGCCTTTTTGGTGGCCTTACCAAGGTCGTATCTGGACTTCTTGTAGGCCACTGTATCATCAGACATGAATGCCCGGTGTCGACTTCAGAAGAGTGCGGATCTCAAAGTTCATCCAAGGTTTCTGATTCGGAAACGCTCGGAAGGTTTTGGTGGGGATGCAGTCCTCCACACACTTCTTAATGAAGTCTGTAACGACTGTGGCGTATTCATTCAAGTCCGTTGCCGTGTCCTTGAACATTGCCCAGTCTACAGACTCCAAACAGTCCTGGAGTTGTTCCTCTGCCCCCTCCGACCAGCTCTGTACTGTCCTCACCTCTGGGGGTGCGCTCTTTAATTGCTGCCTGTAGGCAGGAAGAAGCAGCACCGCGGTATGGTCGGGTTTTACCGAAGTGAGGGCGAGGGATAGAGCGATAGGCATT
The DNA here is from genome assembly GCA_038087875.1 of Malacoraja senta. NCBI lineage: Eukaryota > Metazoa > Chordata > Chondrichthyes > Rajiformes > Rajidae > Malacoraja > Malacoraja senta. Next base: position 50,401 of record JAXLNO010003468.1, read on the forward strand.
CTTGATGGTGGTGTAGCAGTGGTCGAGGGTGTTTGATCCTCTGGTGCAGCAGGAGACATGTTGGTGGAAGTTTGGGAGTGATTTCTTTAGGTTTGCCTTATTGAAGTCCCCGGCTATGATGGTAAACGCCTCGGGGTAAGACGTCTGGTGTTTGTTGACCACGGCGTGCAGCTACCCCAGTGCCAGACGGACGTCTGCCTGGGGTGGGATGTAGACCGCGGTCAGGATGATGGAGGTGAATTCCCTCGGAAGGTAGAAGGGACGACACTTCACCGCCAGATGTTCGAGGTATGGAGAGCAGGAGTTGGACAGGACCGCCACGTCTGAGCACCACGCAGTTGACCATGAGGCAGACGCCCCCTCCTTTCCCTTTCCCAGATGCCAGTGTACGGTCCATACGACGGATGGAGAACCCTTCAGGCTGGACCGCTGAATCTGGGGAGCTGGGGGTGAGCCAGGTCTTGGTGCAAACTGCGGTTTGATTTGGAGAAAACAAAGTTGCAGAAGAAATTGGATGATGATGAGGCTGGTGACTGGTGGGTTTACCGTGTGAAACTCAGGAGATAATTGCACTCAATATTGGAATAACTGAGTAAATTCAGCATTTTTTTTCACATCTACTGGTTTGTGTTCTCCTCAACCCAAAACTCACATCGTTTTAAACAGCCAAACCACCCAAATCACAGTGGCACAGATGTTAGAGCTGCTGCCTCACAGTGCCGGAGACCAGGGTTCAATCCTGACCTCTGGTGCTCTCTGGGTGGAGATAGCACGCTCCCTGTGGCCACGAATGAGTGGGGATGTAGGTTACTGGACCTCCATAAATTGCTTGTAGTGTGTAGGGAGCGGATGGGAAAATGAGAGAACAGAACGAGTGTGAACGGGTGATCAGAGGTCGGCACGGACAGAGGGCTGAACGGCAAGTTTCCATGCTGTGTCTCAAAACTAAACTCAATCAGAACATCACTACAGATGCAAGAAGATTAACACCTACTCATCATTACACAACAATAGATACTCTCATTCCCCAATGCCCTTGACATTTGTTATCCTCCAATAACCTTTAGACAATAGACAATAGGTGCAAGAGTAGAGGCCATTCGGCCCTTCCAGCCAGCACCGCCATTCAATGTGATCATAGCTGATCATCCCCAATCAGTACCCCGTTCCTGCCTTCTCCCCATATCCCCTGACTCTGCTATCTTTAAGAGCCCTATCCAGCTCTCTCTTGAAAGCATCTAGAGAACCTGCCTCCACCGCCCTCTGAGGCAGAGAATTCCACAGACTCACAACTCTCTGTGAGAAAAAGTGTTTCCTGGTCTCTGTTCTAAATGGCTTACTCCTTATTCTTAAATTGTGGCCCCTGGTTCTGGACTCCCCCAACATCGGCAACGTGTTTCCTGCCTCTAGCGTGTACATACCCTTAACAATCTTATATGTTTCAATGAGATGCCCTCTCATCCTTCTAAACTCCAGAGTGTACAAGCCCAGCTGCTCCATTCTCTCAGCATATGACAGTCCCGCCATCCCGGGCTGGGCTCCCTCAATAGCAAGAATGTCCTTCCTCAAATTAGGGGACCAAAACTCCACACAATACTCCATGTGTGGTCTCACCAGGGCCCTGTACAACTGCAAAGGACCTCTTTGCTCCTAGACTCAACTCCTCTTGTTATAAAGGCCATATAATTTAATTTTATTTATTAGTAGTGTACATTACAATAATATATGCCAAAATAACATAATACATTTCCTGTACCACTTTATATATTAAACTTTGAAAAGAAGAAAAGTAAAGAGAATTAAATAAGATAGTAAGTGTGTGAAAGAGTGATCAAAAGAGACCCTTAAACATGAAAAGTTCGAAAAAGAGTTAAGAAACAAGCCATAGAAAAAGAAAAAGGGAAAAAGGAAACAGAAGAAATATTAAAAGTTTTTTAAAAAGAGCTAAAAGGGATAAACCAACTTTGTATTTTTCCTCCCCCCTCACCAGGTCCTGAAACCATTTATTTTCAGAATTCTGTTGCACCTTATACTTGTACTAAGTCGATAAATGGAGACCAAATCTTTTGGAAATGATCTGGTTTGCCTGCTAGAAGGAATCTCGATATTCCACTCCTACAACCATTCATTAGACTGTACCAGTCTGTTCTGCTTTAGATTTTACAAGGACATAGAAACGTAATGAATAATGAAGAGAGACACAAAATGCTGGAGCAACTCAGCGAGACAGGCAGTATCTGGAGAGAAAGAATGGGTGATGTTTCGGGTCGAGACCCTTCTTCAGACCCAGACTTCTTTGAGCCGAAATGTCACCCATTCCTTCTCTCCAGAGATGCTGCCTGCCCCGCCCAGTTACTCCCACCCAGTTACTTTTGTGTCTATATTCGGTGTAAAGCAGCATCTACAGTTCCTTCCAACATGAAACTTTATCAATGTATTTCTGTCTCCCTTGTTTCCACTAGAAACTTAATGAAACTAAATTATCAGCATCTGCCATTTTACCCATTTGGGCTTTCTGGTCAATCTAATGTATCCATGCTCATGTGGATTTTATTTTTCCCATTTCTCCGGCAATCCTCTGGGACTGATTGAGGATGTTCAACGTCCTCGCCAATCTGTTGCCCACTCGTCACCACTTCAAATGGTGACGTTTGTTTTACAGAAATGCAAGATGGTTATGTGGGTTATTCTCAGAGGCTGTGAAGGTCTTGGTGCACTCTGTGATGTTGAACTTGGAGAAAACTGCAAGATGCAGGAACTATTTGGATGCTAATGAAAATATTGGCTGCAGGTTCCTCCTTGAGTGAAATTAAAAGCTCGGGAGAAAATTGCATTCAATATTGTACTAAGTTTGAAAATAATGTATGATCCTGATTCTCAAATGCACCTCATTTGTAACCCCCTAAACCCACCGTGATCTGATACATTTGGATATAGATTTAAACTGCTATAATTGTATATGGACATATAATGGTATATGGACACACTGATCTGTTTTGTAGCCTATGCCTACTATGTTCTGTTGTGCTGAAGCAAAGCAAGAATTGCATTGTCCTATCAGGGACACATGCCAATAAACTCACTTGAACTTAAACTTGAGCTAAAGCTCTAACATAGCTGCAAGGCGTGAATATTGACCATGTTTCCTTCCTTACAAAACAGCAGATTCACTCGTTTGCCATTATCTTAGACATTTGTCACCCACTAATAGCATTTAATATAAGGAGGTTCCACGTCTAAACTTATCCAATGTATTTGTGACCTCAGGAAATTCCCCATTTGTTTTGTCCAAATTAGCTTTTACAAGATTCAATTCAATTGAACTTTATTGTCATTGCACAAATGCGAGTATAGGTACAACGAAATGCAGTTTAGCGTCTGGTCATAGTGCAAGAGAGTAGAAGTAAAAATAAAAATACAAAATAAGCATACAATAAAAATAAATAAAAATACTGGTTAACAATGTGTGGATTGTGGATGAATTAAAACTGATACATAGGCAAATAACTGTATACAAATGGGAGAGTCTAAAGATAGCTAGCGACGGGACTCTGAGTTCAGCAGTGTAATGGTGTTATTGAAAAAGCTGTTCCGCATCCTGCTTGTGCGAGACCTGAGACCTGATGGGAGGAGGGCAAATAGTCCATGGTTAGGGTGAGAGGGGTCCTTGATGATTTTCCAGGCCCGTCTCAGACACCATTTTCGGTGGAGGGCATCCAGGGCAGGGTGCGGAGCACCGATGATGTGCTGAGCGGTTTTCACCACCCATTGCAGTGCCTTCCTGTCAGCTGTGGTGCAGCTGCTGTACCATACCGTGAAGCAGGTGGTCAGGATAGATATAATAATTTATTGCCACACAACCAGGGTCGGTGGAATTTGGGTTGTCAGCAGCAGTACAATAATAAAGAACACACAACCACAATAAAAATGTAACACAAACATCCACCACAGCATTCATCACTGTGGTGGTAGGCACAAAATTTGGCCAGTCCTCCTCCATTTCCCCCCCGTGGACAGGACCAGAGTCCAGAGTCAGTCCAGGATCGGCTCTTCCTCACCGGAGACCGCGGCTTTAAGATGGTGCAGGCCGCAGGCCGGCAGTCGAGATTTAAAGACTCCGCCGCAGCCAGAAGCACCGTAGACTGTGAGGGTGGTCCGGCTCAGGGCTGGAACAGTGCTCCCGTGAGCGCCCAAGTCGGGGCGGCCCGGGCCGAGGGAGGTTCGGCGCCCAAGTCGGGGCGGCCCGGCCCGAGGAAGAAGCGACGCGCATGTCGGGGCGGCCCGGCCCGGGGAAGAAGCGACGCCCAAGTCGGGGCGGCTCGGCCCGCAGGGAGAAGCGACGCCCATGTCGGAGCGGTCCGGTCCGGGGGAGGTTCGGCGCCCATGTCGGGGCGGCCCAGCCCGAGGCTGAAGATGGCACGGTACTCACGTGAGGGTGGCTAGGACGGTGTTCTGGCGGTGGTGGCCTGAGTCCGGGGTTCGGCCGCGGGCCTGCGGCTGCGTCTGCAGGATTGGTGGGCGGCAGCTTCGACCACCCCGGGTCGCGGTGTTTGAGCCGCGGGAAACATCGCCCGGGGGGTATCGCCTCAGCGCAGAGGGAGAAGAGGAGGGAAGAGACTGCAGACCTAAGACTTTTGCCTCCATCACAGTGAGGAGATGTTGGGTGGACACTGCGGTGGATGTTAATATGTGTTTATTGTTGTTTTATGTATGACTGTTGCAATTTCGTTCAGACTTCGGTCTGAATGAAAATAAAGGGCTATCTAATCAGAATAAGACTGCAGGGCCGGCGGTCGAAGCTCCCCTCCAGGGGTGATGGTTGTTTTTCTACTGCCTGCAACATAATCTTTACTACTTGTTTTCCCCTTCTGTGAAAAGGAATAGATCTAACTGTTCTTGTCAGACCTAAAGGATCTTCAAGGAGGCTATTTAACAATTCCCCTTCCCCCTCAGGGTCCTCTCCTAGGTACCTCCCTCAGGGGTCTAATTTCTACCGATCTTCTTATCTTCCCCTTCCGACCTTTTGACTCCCCATCCTGGTGGTTGGGTGATCTTCGTCCACCCCGGCCCCTGTCTTCTCTCTTCCCTGGGTATTTTGGCCCCCTGCGGCTCTGCATTTGCCCCCAACGGACTATACCTTATCATTGTTGTCTACTCCAACCCCTGGGTATTTCCTGCCCCCCAGTGGTTCAGCATTTGCCCCCAACGGACTATTGGGTAGAATGGGGGGATTTGGCCTACAGGCTTTCCCCCTCCCTTTTCAGTTTGCCTTCAGGGCATTAACCACAAGGTCTTTTCAATCGCCCAGGAAGTACTTTATTAGTCATTATTCCTACCTGGGTTCTGTGCACAGAAATTGCTCGATTGACTTTTCGCGATCTCCAACTAATCTCCAACCACTTTCACTTCTTTGCCGAGTCTCTGTTTGGTCCGGGCATCACTCGCTCAAACCTTCTGACGGTAAGCAAGGAGTCTGAGACCGCTGAACTCAGCGGGGTGCACCTTCTCTTCGTCCGTGTACTCCCGTCAGCTGTCCAGAGTAATTAAATCCCGGAACCGAGCCCCCAAATTGTGAGATTCAAAATCACAAACGCTTTAGAGACAAAGTCAGGCAAATACGTTTTTATTAAGATAATATTCTGCAGAATAGGTGCCTCTCCTCTGCTGTCCCCTAGAGGCACAACGAAGATGGAGATGCTTTCTATCTTTATACATTTCATTTCACTATTGTCACACCCTCATCTCTCCACATTGAGCTTCTTCCAATCATAACATAAAGCCCACATTCCCACGAGAACGTCCTGGAACGTCCACCCAACGTCAAAGACTCCTAAGGCTTCTGCTGAAGTTTCTATCTGTTTGCTACTTTTTTATCTAGAATTTCTCTCTGTACTGTATATTGTTACTTTATTCTACCAGCAGTCTGGCTTCTGCTGACACCTTATTTCTTTCTAAGTTATACTTTTCAGAGTTCTAGTATAAATCAACCATCCCTATTAACCCTTTTCTCACAATTTCCACCTCTGTGCCCTAATTTCCTCTCAATTCCTCCCTCCCTCCGAACGGGGTGTTCTCCCGGGGAAGAACCCGGGGTCAGCAGGGCTCCAGGGGTGAGATTATGGAAGGATGGAAGATTGGCCAACTATGGAGGTTGACAACAAAATGGCCACCATCAGGTTAAGTGGCTTCTCCAGCATGTCTGCCTCCGTGCCCCTCCCTTCCTCCCTCCCTCCCAACGGGGCGCTCTCCCAGGGAAGAACCCGGGGTCATCAGAGCTCCAGGGGTGAGATTAAGGAGGGATTGAAGATTGGCCAACTATGGAGGTTGACAACAAAATGGCCGCCGGGAAAAGAGGAGCGAGAGAGAGAGATGGAGAGAGGGAGAGAGAGCGAGAGGGTGGGAAGGAACGAGGGGAGGGGAGAAGGGAGAGGGGTTGGTGAATAGGCAATCCCCAGACACGCACGCATGCACCCCCCCTCCCTCTCTCTACCCCTTCTATCTCTCTCTCTCCCACGTTCACCATCTATTCTCCTCTCTTCCCCTTCTAACGCCCCCCCCCCTCCCCCCCACCCTTCACCGCCGCCATTTTAGCCAGAAGTCAATGAGTGTGAAGCCGGGGGTGGCCATTTTGGATGCTGGCATTTCCCTGTGGTGCTGCAGGTGGCCATCTTCTCTACAGGCAGTCTGCCATTGCAGTCCATTGGGAGTGAAGCCCTGTGGCGTCCATCTTAGCTACTGGCAGTCTTCCATTGGTTCTTGGTTTCTTGGTCCTCCAAAATATTCCAAATGGAATTTAAACTGGAGGTGGTGGAGGGAGGACTTAAGCCAGAAAGGGTTTTTGGGAAGAAAGAGCTACCTTAAATTTAGTTGCATCTGGTTGGGTAACTATGGTAGGATGAAGATTATTCCATGCTTTAATTGTGCGGGGGAAGAGTGAATTGCTGTACACATCTGTCTTGGTAGCTGGAATCTCAAATTGGATCGAATGTCCTCGTCTGCTCCTAATTGGTTTGGGTTTGGTGTAGGTGTTGTAATCTATGTTGAGCTGACCATTTAACATTTTTAAAAACAGATCAAACGGTGAGCTTCACGTCTGTCTTGGAGAGGGTTCCACCCCAGAGAATTCAGAAGTTTGGTAACACTCGCTTCTCTCTCATAGGTGTTAGTAACAAATCAAGCTGCCTGGCTTTGGACACGTTCGATGGAAGAAATGTTTTTATTTGTGTATGGGTCCCATGCTGCAACTGCGTAGTCCAAATGAGGTCTAACGAGGGTGAAGTATAGCTTCTCCTTGACAGAAGTTGAACAATGATGAAAGTTGCGCCTCAGAAAATTTAGGACACCTGTTGCTTTCACCGTTGCATGATGAGTCTGACCATTCCAACGCAGATCATTCTGCAATTTGATGCCAAGATACTTGGTTTGTTTGGATTCAATACCATTGGTCAATGGTAGCGATGCCCAGGGAGGCGGCCATCTTTGGTCAAGGCACTTCCATTGAAGTCAAAGGGACGTGAAGTTCTGGGCGGCCATTGTAGTTACTGGCAGCCTTCATTTTTTTTCTCTGTCTCGTTCCCTCTTTCTTTCTCTCCCCTTCTCTGGCTTCCTCTTCTCCTTCTTTTCTCTCTCTTTTCCCTCTCTTTGCTGATGAGTGTGAGTGTGTACACGTGGATGAAAGGGAGATGAAATGGTGAAGAGAGGGGGAGAGAGAAAGGGCGAGAGAGATGGGGGGGATAGAGGGGGGGAGGGAGGGAGTGTGTGTGAGAGAAAGAGAGTGTGTGCATGAGAGAGAGTGTGTGTGTTTGAGAGAGAGGGAGCGTGTGTATGAGAGAGAGAGAGAGTGTGTGTGTATGAGAGAGAGAGGGAGCGTGTGTGTGAGGAGGGCTCTCGCTTAACTTTTTTCCCTGTTGCCAGCCGGGCAGCCTTGGCAGCTTTTTAGGTTGCCAAATGACAGTTTAGGTGGTCATGATATTTTTAAGGCCTTGGACAGAGTGGATATGGAGAGGATGTTTCCACTAGTGGGAGAGTCTAGGACCAGAGGTCACAGCCTCAGAATTCAAGGACGTCCCTTCAGGAAGGAGACGAGGAGGAATTTCTTTAGCCAGAGGGTGGTGAATCTGTGGGATTCGTTGCCACTGACGGCGGTGGAGGCCACAAGTCAGTGGGGATTGATATTTAAGGCAGAGATAGATAGATTGTTGAATAGTGCGGGTGTCAGGGGTTATGGGGAGAAGGCAGGAGGATGGGGTTAGGAGGGGGAGAGAGATCGGCCGTGATTGAATGACGGGCTGGACTCGATGGGCCGAATGGCCTAATTCTACTCCTAGAACTTACGATCTTAGGAGAGAGGGAGGGAGGGAGGAAGAGAGGGGGGAGAGGGGGGAGAGGGGAACGGAGGGGAGGGGAGGAGAGGGGTCGACTCTCAGAATCTTTTTACGCCAGGCTGGAAATGTCCAAGACTAGTTGGTATCGCTGTAAGGAGAGAGGGGGAAAGGTTAATGGGGATGCGCGGGGCAGTGGTGGGGGCCTCATGTGCCTGACCTGGGGAGGTGGTGGAGGCAGATATGACGGGTGTTTAAGAAGCTTTTAGGTGGGCATGTGGAAGTGGAGGGGAGAGAGGGATATGGATCATGTACAGGCAGATGAGAGTTTAACCTGGCGTCATGTTCGGCACAAACATTGTGGGCCGAAGGGCCCGTTCCTGTGCTGTACTGCCCTACGTTCTAACCATCCAATCACCAACTAGAGAGCAGACCCCACCTACCATCTACTGCATTGGCAGATGTTTTCTGCCGCTCACCTCCGGCGACAAACTCTTTGAATCACTTCTTTCTGGGAGGCGACTCCGGACTATCAAAGCTGCTACAGTCAGACATAAAACAGCTTTTTCCCACGAGCAGTAACTCTATTCAACAGCCAAAAGACCGTAGCCTCTTTTTACTCCGGTACTTTATTTTCATATGTTTGAATTATAATATTTTATTTTTTATTGTCTACAGAATATCTTGTTGTTACCTGCGAGCAAAGCACCAATGTAAATGCCTTGGATGTGGACCTACTTGGCTAATAACATTTTTATTCATTCATTATTATTCATTGAAGAGAATAGACAATAGGTGCAGGAGTAGGCCATTCTGCCCCTCGAGCCAGCACCGCTATTCACCGTGATCATGCCAATCATCCACAATTAATACCCTGTTCCTGCCTTCTCCCTATATCCCTTGACGCCGCTATCTTTAAGAGCTCTGTCCAGCTCTCTCTTGAAAGCATTCAGAGAATCGGCTTCCACCACCATCTGCGGCAGAGAATTTCACAGACTCTCAACACTCTGTGTGAAAACGTTTTTCCTCATCTCCGTTCTAAATAAATTACCCCTTATTCTTAAACTATCCCTCAGACTATCTTTAATCAGACTTTACCTTGCACTAATCGATATTCCCTTAATCCTATATCTGTACACTGTGGATGGGTTGATTGTAATCCTGTATTGCCCTTCCACTAACTGGTTAGCACACAACAAAAAAAGCTTTACACTGTACATCTCCCTGTAGCTGAAGCACTCTAATCCAGGCAGTATTCTGGGAGAACATTTTGTTTTCATAAAGTTAGAAGTCTCGTCGTAAAACATTTTGTGGTTGAAACGTCAGGCTGGGACAATTGCACCCCGCTGAGTTACTCCAGCACTTTGCATCTTTTTTTAAAAGTACGCAGGCATCTACAGTTCCTCATGGCTATGTTTTCATTTTTTTACTACGCGCCGACCAGCAATAACCTGTTCACTAGGTCTACTATACTCACTGGGGGCAATTTTCAGAATTAATCTACACACCTGCACATCTTTGGAATGTGGGAGGAAATCGGAGCACCCGGAGAAAACACACACAGTCACAGAGAGAACGTACAAACTCTAGTCCCACCTGCCTGAATTTGGCCCATGTCCCTCTCAACCTTTCCAGACCTGTCAAAATGTATTTTAAATCAAAGATAAGAAACAAAATGCTGGAGTAACTCAGCGAGACGGGCAGCATCTCTGGCGAGAAGGAATGGGTGACGTTTCATGTTGAGACCCTTCTTCAGAGTGATGACGAGAGTGGCCACAGAGATAAAATGTAGTCAGAGACAGTGAGAATGTTAAACTGAGTTATTTTGTCAATCTGAAGTCAAGAAAACTTGACTCAAATGCTTGTAGCTGTTGGAATTGATTCTTTATTCAGTACTGAGACAATTCTTTGAACCTTCCAACACAGAGCTGGAAGCTCCGGGGCAGCTCCAACGTATTTGTGTTTTTGATACAAACTCATTGCTTTATATAGGTATTTAGACATTTCAAATACAGAGGGTAGGACAACTGGTAACTAATCATCTGAGTCCTTTTGGTGATTTACAACATCAGTCACAGGATATCCCCTTTCCTGACGTCTTTTTACAATCTTTGTTTGTCTATGGTATAACTCTATAACTGTTTTAGAATTATTTTATTTCAACACAGCAAAACCCAGGTAGGCTTTTATCAAAGACCACTCTTCAAAATATAAGATACATACAATGATCACTCAAGTCATACACACTTTCTATACCAAGAGAAAAGATATTTCTATAAATCTAAACAATTTCTCTAAGTCTAAAGTGTACCTTTCTACTAAGACAATACATTGCATAATTGGTGTTACTATAATTTTACACATTTTGAAATACCATTACCTATGTCTTTAAAACATTAATTATATAAGTTTGCTGAATTACAGTTTCTAAGTTCAAAACGCACATTTCCATCTCCCATCCAAAGATACAAGTAAATCTGTCAATTTAGTTAATATGAGTTTGGTGCCTTTCCTGTTATCGGGAAGCAGGATTTCCAATCTCATGTACCAGACAGAACACAAGGTACAAGGTACAACCCAGACCATTACGTCAGAATTCCATCTGCTTCAACCTTCTATAAACAACTCCCTCAATCTAATTATTTCTCAAAGCAACTATTCCTTCACTTACATCTTATTCCTTATCACACTCATTATAATTTTACACAGCCAAGGCTAACTGCAGTCTATCATCTCTCAGCCTTGAATTCTGTCTCAAACCTAGCATAACAAGCCATAACTCTTCACGTTTATGTCACATTCAGAGCTCAAAAATGTGAAAAAGAGACAGAGCAGATGGCCTAAGAAGAGGCCCCTTATTCAGCTTCCCATTCTTCAACACAAAGCCATATCAAATACAATTTCCTCCAGTGCTATAATTGCCCCCCAAACAATAACCTAAGCTAAGCAGGTTCAGGTTCAGGCCTCCATGTTTTGATTCATCTTTGCCTGTGTGTATGTGTCAGTTTGCACTTTATTTCAGTTCAGGGAAACTTTAAGCTTTTCTTTTGCAATTCACCTAGCTTATATAAAAGTCTCTATCCAAGCGGTTCTATTTGTATAATATTTCCTCATTCCTCACTCTGGTCATTCTATGACCACTAATAGGATAATAACACAAGGCAGAGATTCATCAGCATTGGCTTATTAGTCATCCAAGTTTATACCTAACCTCGAGATGCTTTATAGCCCCCAAAACCTGGACCACGTAGATCAGCAGGCTGGCTTGTTGACACCAATGCTGTTCCCTACTTCTCTGCTGTGCTTCCAACCCTAGCCCTTATGGTGCTCAATTATTCTGGACTTAATAACATTCCTCCTTCTCCACATTATTAAGTCTATTACACTCCTCCAACATTTCCTTCTCTACCTGCTGGTTCACACGTCTCTACTTCCATCAGACTCCAACATCGTAATGTCTTCTAGGTGCCGCAATAAGACCTGCCCACCAGTTTCCACATTACCCAAGGCTGTCATTAGTCTGGTGATGATACATTTAACAATAGCAATTCCCACTAACAAACACATGATCACTATTGCTGCAATTATGGCCATGCTGATGATCCAATTATATAATCCCCAAAACCCCAGTTTCCCCATCCAACACCCTCCTTCATTCCATCAAGCAGGGTAGTAATGTCCTCTTGATGTTTCGTGATATTACTAATTCTATCCTGAAGTCCCATCATACATTTTTCTTTTACAATAGCACACGTCCCTCCCTCACGGGCCAACAGATAATCTAAGGCATATCTATTCTGTAAAGAGAACAGACGCATTTCTGATAGTTGGGTTTTTATTGCCTCCAAGGCGCCAGTAGTGGCATTTCCCAAAATGGTTAGTCCACAAGTCATATAGTATCGATGTTTTGCTGCCAACCCTCTCCCTACACCTCTGAAAGTAAGCAGGCTTAGTACTCCCCATCCCGCAGCACCCCACCTAGATGTTCCCATTGTAGTTGGGTTTCTCCAATTGGCACAGAATTCGGCGGATATTGCCCTGCGCAGAGTCCTTTGGTTTTGTCGGGACCAACTCTCTGGGCAGGGAACGGTGGTGGGGACAAGGGTCCCGATGGCTACGTTCTTTGGAAAAGGAGGTTTTAGCACATTGGTCCCTATGCCATTGAAAAATAAGTAATACCCTTCCTCGTGTATATGGACCCATGACAGTCCATGCGTGTATTAATCACCTCGCCACCCTTTGCCCAGTCCATCCAATTGCTTAAAATCCAATTGGTGTATCTTGGGATGGGCAAGTGATAGAATCCTACAGTTAGATGGGTTCCATTGGCCCACCCACAAAGCAGTTGAAACCCTGCAGAGACTGGGACGCATCTTTTGGGAATGGTGCATTGGATGCCCTTAGATGTGCTGTTACAACTAGGTTGTCGTGGGGTTCGTACTATGCACGTAATGTTGGAAGGGACGTCAACAACTATGCACCCGTATCCATGGTTAGTGAAGGGTCATCCGTATTGTCTATTGTCGGTGTTAGGGGTAAAGTTACACGGCATTAGTGGTTGTACTCTGGTACCCGAAGAGTTTTGACAGCCTGGGTATGAATGCTTATTGTTGCCAGGTAATGGCAAACAGTTAGCTGGTGGGGCTAAGAACTCGTCATAATAGATGGTGACAGCTTTGACCGGAACTGGCATCTCATCTTGACACTTTACTAATCGTTAAATCCTTCCCCACTCAGGAGATACTGTAAATAAGCTAATAACAGATTTTTTTTTTTTTTTTTTTTTTTTTTTTTAATTTATTTTTTTATTTTTTAGAAGTACGGTAGATTACAGTAATGTACAACACGTATATATTAATACATTTTTTGTACCGCTTCATTTTTTTTAAACTTTAAGAAAGAAAAAGAAAGAAGTAAGAAAAGTGAAGAAAGTGCGCAAAGGTTGTGAAGTGCAAAAGAGTGTTGGGAAAAGAAAGCCCCTTAGAGAAGAGGTTAGAGAAGGAAGTAAAGTTAGAAAATAGACCCTAGAAAAAAAAAGAGAAAGAAAGAAGGAACAATCGCTCTATTATAACTCTTATACCATACTTCATAGAGAAGGAACTACCCACCAAGTCTGTTTTTATTTTACCTCCCATTGCCAGGTCCAGATACCTTTTATTTATTTATTTGTTTTTCTAAATTACTATTGCACCTCATGCTTGTAATAGGTCCAAAAACGTAGACCACGTCTTTTGAAATTGATCTACTTTACCTACTAGGAGGAATCTCATCTCTTCCAGATGTAATGTTTCCAACATATTTGATGTCCACATTTTTATTGTTGGTGTGGGCGCATTTTTCCAGAATTTAAGTATAAGCTTTTTTCCCATTATTAGCCCATAATTGAGTAAATTCTTCTGATACACATTTAATTCAGGAATACCTTCCGATATTCCAAAAATAATCCATTCTGGTTTTGGTACCAGTTTTATTTTGATTAATTTTGAAAAAATATCAAATATTTCAAACCAGAATTTTTGGATTTTTGTACAAAAAACAAAAGAATGTGCTATGGTAGCTTCTTGACATATACATTTATCACAGATTGGTGAGACGTTAGGAAAGATTTTATTTAGTTTGGTTTTTGAATAATATAATCTATGTAATGTTTTAAATTGGATAAGCGTATGTCGTACGTTGATCGAGCATTTATGCACCTGTAATAAATGATTATCCCAACTCTCTTTTGAAATTTTTATACCTAGATCTTGTTCCCAATCTCTTCTAATTCCATCTGTTGTGGGTATTTCTATATTTAAGATGATATTATATAAGTATGAAATTAAATTAACTGATTCCGCCTTTGTCTTCATTGCTTCATCTAGTAAGTCGGAAGGCATATTATAATAATCTTTTGTGTGTGTTTTCAAATAGTCACAGATTTGTATATATTTAAAATATTGATTATTTTTCAAATTATATTTCAGTTGTAGTTGTTGGAATGATAGTAATTTTTCTAATTCATACAGATCTTCGAGCGTTTTAATTCCCATTCTTTCCCATTGTATAAATGCTTTATCTATGATTGAAGGTTTAAACGATGGGTTATTGACTATTGGTATTAAGAGAGATAGGTTTCTTAATTTTAGATTCTGTTTTATTTGCTTCCATGTTCTAATAGTGCTATATATAATTGGATTTTTATTATAATTTTTATTATTCAAATTTATTGGAGAGAGAATAATCGCTCCTATATTATTCGGGGAGCAATCCCCTTTTTCCATTATAATCCAGTCCACCTGCTGGGCAGAATTGTCCAGCAGGTGAATCATATTTTTAATATTTACTGCCCAGTTATAATACATAAAGTTAGGGAGCGCTAGACCCCCCAACTCTTTTCGTTTGTTAAGGTGTGTTCTTTGTATTCTGTGGGATTTGTAATCCCATATAAAATTTGTAATGTCTGAGTCCAGTTTTTTGAAAAACTTTTTTGGGAGATATATAGGTATTGATTGAAATAGGTAAAGGATTTGTGGTAAGAAAATCATTTTTATAGCATTTATCCTACCTATTAAGGACATCGGAAGTGTTTTCCAAAATTTAATCAGATTATTTAATTTCTTAAGTAGGGGATTATAATTAGCTTTAAACATATCATGGTAATTTCTAGTAATCTCAATTCCTAAATATTTGAATTTTTCCATAGCTATTTTAAAAGGGAATTTCCTGAGATGTGTTGAGTCTTTTGGTTTAATCGACATAATTTCACTTTTGTTCCAATTTATTCTATATCCTGAAAAGGATCCAAAGTCCTCAATTAAGTTTAATATATTTGGTATACTAATTTGTGGTTTTGTGATGTACAGTAGTACATCATCAGCATATAGGGATAGTTTGTTGTTTGAATATTTTGTGTTATAACCGTGAATATTCGAGTGTGTTCTTATTTTTTCAGCAAGGGGTTCAATTACCAAAGCAAATAACAGCGGTGATAGTGAACATCCTTGTCTGTTGCCCCTAGATAATTCGAATTTTGAAGATAATATATTATTAGTTAGTATTCTAGCCGTAGGTTTGTTATATAGTAGTTTTATCCATGCAATAAAGTTTTCTCCCAATTGGAATTTTTGCAATACTTTGATCATATAGTCCCATTCTACTTGATCAAACGCTTTTTCTGCGTCCAGTGAGATGATAGCTAACTCTTCGTCATAAGATTTATGTGAATGCATTATGTTAAGCAAACGTCTCAAATTATTAAATGAGTGTCTCTTAGGTATAAATCCTGTTTGATCCTCATGTATTAGTCTACTAACATACTTGCTTAATCTATTGGCTAATGTTTTTGCTATTATTTTCTGATCCGTATTTAACAAAGCAATAGCTCTATATGATCCTGGTTCTTCTATATTTTTATCTTTTTTAAGTATTAATATGATCGTTGATTCCGCTAGTGTTTCAGGTAGGTTTTGCTCTTTATAAGCATATGTATACATTTTTTGTAATCGTGGAGTAACTATATCATAAAAAGATTTATAAAATTCATTACTGAATCCGTCTGGTCCTGGTGTTTTTCCATTTTTTAGTGTTTTTATTGTGTCTTCTATCTCCTTAGAAGTAATTTGTGCTCCCAGTTCCTCTTGTTCCCTGCGTTCTAATTGTGGTAGATTACAATTATCTAAAAATTCTGAGATTTTATTATTGTCTATTGACGTTTTAGATGTGTATAGATTCTGGTAAAATTGAGCAAATCTTTTATTAATATCCTTGGGTAGTGTTAATACTTCCCCTCTATCTGATTTAATCTTTAATATTGCATTCTCTTTTTCCCGTTTTTTAAGTTGTCGTGCTAGAAGTTTGTGGGGTTTGTCCCCGAATTCGAAGTGTTCTTGTTTTGTGATTTGAAATAATGTTATAACTTTCTCTGACAGTAATTTATTTAACTGAAATTTCAGTAGTAGTATTTTATTATGTTTATCCATAGTTGGGTCTTTAGCATTATCTATATCTAACTGTTTTATTTGATCTTCTAAGTGTCTTTGTTCATTCTTATTCTTTTTATTTTGATAGGCTTGAAATGAAATAATGACTCCTCTTATAAATGCTTTAAAGGATTCCCATAATAACGTGGGGGATATCTCTGGTGTATCATTTAACTCAAAAAATAGATCCATCTGTTTTTTTAGATAGATACTCCCTTGAGGGTCTTTTAAAATTTGTGAGTTAAACCTCCAGAACGGTTTATTCATAGACATTCCTTCTAGTTTTAGAACAAAAGTTAACGGAGAGTGATCTGAGATCGCATTAATATGATATTTAGGATTCAGAGATTGCGAAATTAATTTTGTATCCACTAGAAAATAGTCTATCCGTGAATATGTTTTATGCACCATTGAATAAAACGAGTAATCCCTTCCCGTCGGGTTTGCAATCCTCCATACATCTGTTATATTTGTGTTTTCCATATATGTGTGTAAGAGTTCACTGGTTTTAGATTTCGTCTGACCTTTTTGTTTTTGCATCGATTTATCTAAATAAGGATCTAAAACACAGTTAAAATCTCCTCCGATTATAACATTTTGATAATTAGATTCTGCAATTATATTCAGAATTTTATTAAAAAATTGAGGGTTATCAAAGTTGGGCGCATATATATTTACCAGCGTAATTGGCATGTTATTGATCTCCCCTGCTACTATAAGATATCTCCCTTCCTTATCTAAAATAGTGTTCTTTGATTTAAATGGAATTCCTTTACGAATAATAATTGCAGTACCTCTAGATTTGGAGGTAAATGAAGAGTGAAATGTTTGGCCTATCCAGTTCGCCCTCAGTCTTGTCTGATCTTGCTGTTTAAGATGTGTTTCCTGTAGAAACGCTATGTCCGTGTTGTATGATTTCAACTGAGCTAGTATCTTGCCCCTTTTAATAGGTTCATTAACCCCCCTTATATTCCAACTACATAATGTGATTCCTCCTATTTTCTTTTGATTGTCGTCATGCATTTTTACCAATTTTAATGACCTTAATTATTGTGGTGCGTTCATACCTCCGGACTCTGGTTATTTTGGGAGTATTTCTATTATAGACTTCCTTGGTAGTTCTCCTGCGCGATTGTCCTTGAAGAAAAAACACACAGATGTGACATATTGTGATTAAAAAAAATATATATAAATCAAATAAATTTACGGTGTCTAAAATTTCGACACCGTAGTGAGTGGCCCACTCGTCTGTGGGGTACGACATCCATAACGCTTCCGGCGTAGTTGGTATAAAGTTAGCCCCGCTGTATTTATTACCCAAAATCTATGGGGTCATTACCGTTTCCAGATTTCATAGCGGGGTAACACACAACTTGCCCTTTACCAAATAATTCATTATGGGCCCGTATAAACACGTTAGTGTCTTTTTCTTCAAATTCTCCCTTTTCCCGTATTTGTTGTTCAGGTTCTGTCCTTTGGAGCCCCGGGTGGACCTGTAATGCTACTTGATAACATAGTCCATCATACAAGTGTTTATTTAGAGTTCGGTCCTCCCCGGGGTTCCTCCTGCAAGATAAGTCAACCCTGCATATCCCGTACCCACATGGAAACTCCCAGAGTGACTGATCAATTAGGTAGAGGCTTCAGTTAGTCTGTTGCATTTTGCCATGGCAGTAGTTAATTTTAATTATGTTCCATCTTCCGAGGACTTCTGGGCCTCTACATTGTACAACATCTCCTTTGCAGAGGTGAAATATCCTATATGCGTGTCCTGGGACACATCGTCGAATCTCTCCTTTATTTCCCTCTGTCTGCAGAAGCATTAGGTTGCATGGCAGGATAAATCGCCTCATTTGAATATATCTGGAAAATGCAAAGGGTTACAAAAAGTTCATTTCTTACTTAATTGACTTAATCAACTATTCACTCGTTAACCATCCTTCAGTCAGTCAGTCCAGTAATCAGTCGCATATTCTTAACCATATAGCAAAATAAGGATTCAAAACTAAACTTATAATGCTACAACTAAACGTATAATGATACAACTAAACTTATAATGATACAACTCCCAAGCAAAGCAGCAATGTAAAAACTAAAAACTCTGAGTTGAAAATAAAATGACTCTCCTCCCCCCTTATGATTGGGCTCCCCAATCAGTTTGCAGTGGTGCAGATGAACCCATGCAGCACGACCCTCGACCTTGGCAGCGGTTGGAGTGGTGAGGAGGACCTGGAAGGGACCATCCCAACGTGAGTCCAAGTGCTTACGCTTCCAGTTCCTGACCAGCACATAGCAACATGTCTCAATATTAGATGGAACTTTGAGCGCTGGCGCCTCACCATTTGCAGCCCTGACCTGTGAATGAGAAGTTCGCAAAGCACGGGTTAAAGTTAATACATAGGATGTCATTTCCTCAGTCATCTGGTAGAAATGGACCGCTGCGGGGGCATGGAAATGGACCGCCTGGTCATTCCATGGCATCCGTAAAGGTCGACCATATATTATTTCCGCAGGCGTCAGTCGTGCCGTACCAGAAGGAGTGGTCTGTATCTGAAAAAGAGCTACAGGAAGCAGTTTAAACCATGTTAAGCCAGTCTGTGCCACTAATTTAGCTAATTTGGTTTTCAAAGTCTGATTTGCCCGTTCCACCAATCCGGCGGCCTGAGGTCTATATGCACAATGGAGCTGTTGATGTATCTGTAATTGTTGGCACATTTCTTTGTTTACTGCAGCAATAAAATGAGGACCTTTATCGGAACTTAAACGCGCAGGAACACCGAATTCGCGTAACAATATTTTTACAATGGTAGACGCCTTATTGTCAGTGGTCAGGTATGCATCAATCCATTTACTGAAAACATCGAGAATTACAAGAACATACTTATAACACTGACACCTTTTCAACTCAATGTTGTCCATTTGCAAGGTCTCAAATGGACCTGCTGGTAAAGGGGTCTTACCTGGTTCACAGGGCAAGCCTTTACCTGGATTATGCTGCTGGCAAATCAGACATCGCTGGCTGACAAGCTGGGCCAAGTCCAGAAGTTTTGGATGCCACCAGGTGTCTAAAAGCATATAATTTCCGGCCTTGGCACCACAATGAGTTGCAAAGTGTACACATTCAATAATCCATAACACAAGTTCATCAGACATGCAAGTCTGGCCTGCAGGCGTAACCCATAAGCTAGTGACAGGATCAAACACACAGCCCTGGTCCTGCCACAGCTGTTTTACCTGTGCAGGAGCGTCCTCCTGTATTTGAAGTACTTCCTGGATGGTTGGCATTCCTTTTTCCGGGGGAGACTGATTCTTACTGGAATTTTTAGTCTGCCTCATCATTCGGGGCACAACAACCTGGTTAGTCCAAGAAGCTTTTTTTAGCGGCACCATCCGCAAGGCGATTGCCGATATCTATAGGGCTCTGGCCTGATGTGTGGGCACGAACTTTAATAACTGCAAGCTGACTGGGCAATTGGATTGCCTGTAAAAGGTTGGAAACTAACTTCTGGTGTGAAATAACTGTTCCTGATGAGGTCAGGAAGCCTCGATTTTTCCACAATTGCCCATAATCGTGAACGACTCCGAAAGCATACTGTAAATCAGTGTAAATATTTTACCTTATTACAGACACTAAGATTATTGTCAGATAATTTAAAATCAGGAAATGTTAGACATTTATCCTCTTTGGTTCTACAGATCATAACAGCATTCTTACTAGCATTATATTTAATGTCATGTTCCACACCATACACAGAACATATAGTATGGAGCTGCTGGAGACCAGCGCTAGATGGACTAAAGATCACAAGATCATCTGCATACATAATATGGTTCAGTAAAATATGACCATTCACGCACCCAGTGTTACAAGCCTTCAATTGTTTAGACAGATCATCAATATATAGATTAAAAAGGTCTGGGGACAAAATTCCCCCTTGTCTAACACCATTGGTATCCCCAAATGGATAAGTCCCATTAGGGTCTTTTTACCCTTACACTTCCTTAGTTCTATCCATACTGACTCCGCATCTCCTGTTTCAATGTCACCCCTTGCAAGGGACTGAATTTCATTCCTCACCAACAGAGCTACCCCAGCCCCTCTGCCCACCTGTCTGTCTATTCTATAGGAGATATATCCTTGAATATTCAGTTCCCATCACCAGCCCTCTTGCAGCCATGTCTCTGTAATTCCTACAACAAGCCGTGCGCATGAGTTTAGTTTTAGTTTTAGAGATGCAGAGTGGAAACAGGCCCTTCAGCGCACCAAGTCTGCGAAGGATATTTAAAATAAAAGGGCTGTTTAAAGTTCACCAGCTGAAACTTTTTATAAAAATCGAATTGGAAGGAAATGTGAAGAATCATAATGAAAATGTTCCCAAGAGCTGGCATCATTCCGGGGAGCACATGGTAATTTTGATAACCAATTCGACAGAGATATTTGGGTCTCCAATTCATGGTTCAAAGATGCAAAAAGTTGGGTCTTCAAGTGAAGCTTTGACTAAGTCAAACCCTATTTTAAAATAATTTTAAATTAAAAGGAGTCTGCAGATGCTGTAAACGAGTTCACGTGGAAGAATAAGCAACGGTTAAACAAGCCAATTTATTTCATTTGAAGTGAAAATGCAATTTGTCCAATTTAAACAAGTTTGCCTGAACCATGGATATTTGCCCAGCCTCAAAGATTCACGTTTTCTCACCCCATCAACAAAAAAAGCATGATTAGTTCAAAACGGAATAGATTATTCTACAGAGGCATCGTTTAAGACTCGGCTGAATCCAACATTCCTAAAGCACTATCATAATTAACTTGTTTAAGAAAGAACTGCACATGCTGGAAAAATCGAAGGTTGACAAAAATGCTGGAGAAACTCAGCGGATGAGGCAGCATGCATCTAGACGCCGCCTCACCTGCTGAGTTTCTCCAGCATTTTTGTCTACCATAATTAACTCACTCCCTTCTCCCAGGAGATGGGTATATGGAACAAGCTGCCAGATGAGGTAGTGGAGGCTGGTACAATGGCATTTAGAAGATATTTGGACAGGACTATTTGGACTAATTGTGTTTCTCTAATATACACGGAACTTTTTTTGCTGTTTAATAAGGGTTTTACAGTGCAATATGTTACACTACTGTTGTGCTGCTACGTAACCCACCCCATGACACACTGAGGAACACCTTCAGCAACAGACTGGTTCCACCAAGATGCAGCACAGAACGCCACAGGAGATCCTGCTCCCCTATGGCTATCGAACTGTACAACTCCACCCCCTTCTGTCATGGGGTAGACTGACTAACCCCCTCCCCCTCCCCAATCTTTGCACATCCGCAATCCTTTCCACTCATCACTTTAATTTCATGTTTCATGTTTAGTTTAGTTTAGTTTAGAGATACAGCGCAGAAACAGGCCCTTCGGCCCACCGGGTCCGTGGCAATCAGCGATCCCCGCACATTAACACTAACCAGCGATCATCCCGTACACTAGCACTACTCCACACACTAGGGACATTTACAATGTTACCAAAGCCAATAAACCTACAATCCTGTACGTCTTTGGTGTGTGGGAGAAAAACGAAGATCACAGAGAAAACCCACGCAGGTCACGGGGAGAACGTACAAACTCCGTATAGACAGCACCCGTCATCGGGATCGAACCTGGGTCTCCGGCGTGCATTTGCTGTAAGGCAGCAACACTACCGCTGCGCCACCATGACCGTCTTTATCTTGTATTGTATGACTGTTGGCAGAACAATTTCCCTCCTTGGAGAGATAAAGTTCTATCCTATCGTAAGTCAGCATTTAATAGTTCAGTTTGTGACATATGACAATAAAACACTCTTGACAGGAACATGGATAGGATAGGTATGGAGAGATATGGAACAAATGCAGGCAGGAGGAACTAGTGTAGATGGGGCATCTTGGTCAAGACAAAATGTGCAGGAACAGCAGATGCAGGTTTACACTGAAGATAGACACAAAATGCTGGAGTAACTCAGCAGGACAGGCAGATTACAACTCAGCGATATGAATATTGATTTCTCCAACTTCAAGTAACCATTGCCTTCCCTCTCTCTCCACCCATCCCCAACCCTAGTTAGAAACATAGAAAATAGGTGCAGGAGTAGGCCATTCGGCCTTTCGAGCCTGCACCGCCATTTGATATGATCATGGCTGATCATCCAACTCAGTATCCCATCCCTGCCTTCTCTCCATACCCCCTGATCCCTTTAGCCACAAGGGCCACATCTAACTCCCTCTTAAATATAGCCAATGAACTGGCCTCAACTACCTTCTGTGGCAGAGAATTCCACAGATTCACCACTCTGTGTAAAAAATTACTTCTCATCTCGGTCCTAAAAAACTTCCCTCTTATCCTTAAACTGTGACGCCCTAGTTCTGTACTTCCCCAATATCGGGAATAATCTTCCTGCATCTAGCCTGTCCAACCCCTCTATAAGATCCCACCTTAATCTTCTGAATTATAGCGTGTATAAGCCGAGTCTATCCAGTCTTTCTTCATATGAAAGTCCTGCCATCCCAGGAATCAGTCTGCTGAACCTTCTCTGTACACCCTCTATGGCAAGAATGTCTTTCCTCAGATTAGGAGACCAAAGCTGTATGCAATACTCCAGGTGTGGTCTCACCAAGACCCTGTACAACTGCAATAGAACCTCCCAGCTCTTATACTCAAATCATTTTGCTATGAATGCTAACATACCATTTGGTTTCTTCACTGCCTGCTGCACCCGCATTCCTACTTTCAATGACTGGTGTGCCATGACACCCAGGTCTCGTTGCATCTCCCCTCTCCTGTGAAACGTCACCTATCCATGTTCTACACAGATGCTGCCTGACCCGCTGAGTTACTCCAGCAATCTGTGAAACGTCATCTATCCATGTTCTTCACAGATGCTGCCTGACACGCTGAGTTACTCCAGTACTCTGTGAAACGTCACCTACCCATGTTCTCCACAAATGCTGCCTGACCCGCTGAGTTACTCCAGCACTCCGTGAAATGTCATCTATCCATGTTATAACCATATAACCATATAACAATTACAGCACGGAAACACGCCATCTCGGCCCTTCTAGTCCGTGCCGAACACTTATTTCCCCCTAGTCCCATCTACCTGCACTCAGACCATAACCCTCCATTCCTTTCCCATCCATATACCTATCCAATTTATTTTTAAGTGATAAAATCGAACCTGCCTCCACCACTTCCACTGGAAGCTCATTCCGCACAGCTACCACTCTCTGAGTAAAGGAGTTCCCCCTCATGTTACCCCTAATCTTCTGTTCCGTAATTCTCAAGTCATGTCCTCTTGTTTGAATCTTCCCTACTCTCAATGGGAAAAGCTTATCCACGTCAACTCTGTCTATCCCTCTCATCATTTAAAGACCTCTATCATGTCCCCCTTAACGTTCTGCGTTCCAAAGAATAAAGACCTAACTTGTTCGACCTTTCTCTGTAACTTAGTTGTTGAAACTCAGGCAACATTCTAGTAAACCTCCTCTGTACTCCCTCTATTTTGTTGACATCCTCCCTATAATTAGCCGACCAAAATTGTACACCATACTCCAGAATTGGCCTCACCAATGCCTTGTACAATTTTAACATTACATTCCAGCTTCTATACTCAATGCTCTGATTTATGAAGGCCAGCACACCAAAAGCTTTCTTTACCACCCTATTTACATGAGATTCCACCTTCAGGGAACTATGCACAGTTATTCCTAGATCCCTCTGTTCAACTGCATTGCTCAATTCGCTACCATTTACCATGTACGTCCTAATTTGATTTGTCCTGCCAAGATGTAGCACCTCACACTTATCTGCATTAAACTCCATCTGCTATCTTTCAGCCGACTCTTCCAAATGGCCTAAATATCTCTGTAGACTTTGAAAATCGACTTCATTATCCACAACACCACCTATCTTAGTATCATCTGCATACTTACTAATCCAATTTACCACACCACCATCCAGATCATTAATGTACATGACAAACAACAGTGGACCCAACACAGATCCCTGAGGCACCCCACTAGTCACCGGCCTCCAACCTGACAAACAGCCATCCACCATTACTCTCTGGCATCTCCCATTCAGCCACTGTTGAATCCATCTTGCTACTCCACCATTAATACCCAACAATTGAACTTTCTTAACCAACCCTCCATGAGGAACCTTGTCAAAGGCCTTACTGAAGTCCATATAGACAACATCCACTGCTTTACCCTCATCAATTTCCCCAGTAACCTTTTCAAAACATTCAAGATTAGTCAAACATGACCTTCCAGGCACAAATCCATGTTGACTGTTCCTAATCAGATCCTGTTGATCCAGATGCTTATATATATTATCTCTAAGTATCCTTTCCATTAATTTGCCCACCACTGACGTCAAACTAACAGGTCTATAATTGCTAGGTTTACTCTTAGAACCCTTTTAATACAATGGAACAACATGCGCAGTACGCCAATCCTCCGGCACTATTCCCGTTTCTAATGGCATTTGAAATATTTCTGTCATAGCCCCTGCTATTTCTACACTAACTTCCATCAAGACTTATCCACTTTTATATATTTTTTAAAGTGTCAGTACTTCCTCTTCTTTTAATCTCATAGGTTCCATAGCTTTCCTACTTGTTTCCCTTACCTCACATTATTCAATATCCTTCTCCAGAGATGTTCTCCAGAGATGCTCCCTAACATTTGTCGTTTCAGGTCAGGACCCTTCCGGTTTGAGTGGGCCAGTGGAGTAGAGAAGCCAAGGCAGTTGTTGCACCAACAGTGGATATAAAAAGGTCCAGAGAGGGTAGAAGGGTGGGTAGGGGAAGAGGCGGGGGGGGGGGGGATGTTGAAGACTGGAGACAGGATTGTCACTGGATGGATAAGATTCTCTCCCATAAAGAAAAGCTCAGAGGTGGCAGTAGAGCCCTACGTCCCTATGTTCCCAATGTAGGGGGTCCAGAACCAGGGGGTCACAGTTTAAGAATAAGACTCGCTGAGTCACTCCACCTTTTATCTTGGTCTATTAATGGATTCAAATCTACCTTAGATCTCCTTTTATCATCCTGCTTGGCACTCTCCACCGGCATTTTTGATACAGGTTCCTTTGTTTCTAAATACGTAGAGTGAATTTTAAAGCTCTGAGCTGTTCAATATCTCGCAAACTGTGAACCCACTTCAAGTTGATGGATGGAATAGAGCCCGTCCGTCTCTCATGGTTACGGATGCAGTTCATTGTGATGTCGCCGGCCAGACACATTATGAGGTCACCTCTGATTATGATGGTTTACAAACTTGCGATCTTATGAATGGAAGGCCGGCCCAGAAGGGAATAAACCACTTCACCATATGACCACAGGTCACAGTGGTTATAACCAACTGGACTCAAGTGTTAGATACAAGGAACTCAGTTCAATTGAGTTTATTGTCACGTGTACGGAGAAATGCTTTTTGTCGCATGTTAAAAACAGTTAGCAGAAAGACATTGCATGATTACAATCGAGCCATTTGCAATGTATAGATACATGGTAAAGGAATAACGTTTAGTGCAAGGTAAAGCCAGCAAGGATAGTCCGAGGGTCACCAATGAGGTAGATAGTAGTTCAGAACTGCTCTCTGGTTGTGGTAGGATGATTTAGTTGCCTGGTAACAGCTGGGAAGAAACTGTCCCTGAATCTGGAGGTGTGCGTTTTCACACTACTGTACCTTTCCTAATTTGCAGAAGGACATTCTTACTATTGAGGGAGTGCAGCGTAAGTTCACCAGGTCAATATCCGGGGTGGCGAGACTTACGTATGATGAAAGCATGGGTAGACTGGGCTTGAATTCGCTGGAAATGAGAAGGATGAGAGGGAATCTTATGAAAACATATAACATTCTTAAAGGAGTTAAGGCTAGATGCAGGAACAATGTTCCCGATGTTCGGGGAGTCCAGAACCAGGGGTCACCGTTTAAGAATAACGGGTTAGGCCATTTAGGACTCAGAAGAGGGAAAACATTTTCACGCAGAAAATCTGTAGAATTCTCTGCCACAGAAGGCAGTGGAGGCCAATTCACTGGATGCTTTCAAGTGAGTGTTGGATGTGGCTCTTTGGGCTAACAGAATCAAGGGGAGATATGGGGAGATAGCAGGAATGGGGTATTGATTTTGGATGATCAGCCAAAATCATACTGAAAGGCGGTGCTGGCTCGAAGGGCCGAATGGC
The DNA here is from genome assembly GCA_038087875.1 of Malacoraja senta. Classification (NCBI taxonomy): domain Eukaryota; kingdom Metazoa; phylum Chordata; class Chondrichthyes; order Rajiformes; family Rajidae; genus Malacoraja; species Malacoraja senta. The sequence continues at coordinate 76,901 of JAXLNO010003468.1, forward strand.
CTACTCCTGCACCTATTTTCTATGTTTCTACGTCATGGTGAGTCCAGCACTCGTTGACGTCTGGTCCTGAAGACGGGTCCTGAACCAAAACGTCACCCACTCATGTTCTCCAGAGATGCTGCTCAACCCGCTGAGTTACTCCAGCACAAACAATATTAAATCTCAAGTGTTTTCATTTCGAGATACAGTGTGGCAACGGGCCCTTTGGCCCACCGAGTCCACGCCGACCAGTATTCACCTCTACAACCTCACTATCCTACACACTGGGGACTTTTTACCAAAGCCAATTAACCTACAAACCTGCACGTCTTTGGAGTGTGGGAGGAAACCGGAGCATCCGTAGAAAACCCACGTTGGTCACGAGGGGAACATACAAACTCTGTACAGACAGCACCTGGGTCTCCGGTGCAGTGAGGCAGCAACTCTACCGCTGAGCCACACTGCCATGTTGGGGAAAATACTTTAAAAACAGCAGAATATTTTTGGCATTTGCCAAATGAGAGTTGTCCATAGTCAAAGAGTGTGTAGTTTGTTCCTGGCACGAAAATACTTCTGCTTTATCAGTTTCACGCTTAACTCTATAAACCTAAAGACTCCATTGTTGGAATGCAATTCAATATTTGACAAATCTGAACACCTTAACAGACAGATATAAAGCACACAGAGGGATTACTGGAGTACATTTTCCCTTTGTAGTCCCTGAGAAATCAGTGGCTGTGGCAGAGGGTTTTTCTGATGTTCTAAGCCATGCCAATCCAGATATGATTGAATGACGGAGAGGACTTGATGTACCAAATGGAGAAGGAACATCTCATTGGGTTTTAAAGTTTGCAGAGGGCTGACATACAACTTCCTTAGCATCAAGTGAATTGATCAGCATGGTGGCGCAGCGATAGACTAAGAGTTGCTGCCTTACGGTGCCAGAGACCCGGGTTCGATCCTGTCTACGTGTGCGTGTAGTTTGTAGGTTCTCCCTGTGACCCACGTGGGATTCCTTCCGGTGCTCTGGTTTCCTCCCACATTCTAGAGATGTGCCGGTGTGTAGGTTAATTGACGTCTGTAAATTGCCCCTAGTGTGAAGGATATAGGACTAGTGTACAAGTGATCGTTGGTTGGCGTGGGCTCGGTGGGCGGAAGGGCCTGTTTTCACGCCATCTCTCTAAAACAAACTATTGCCGTTACTTCGTTGGTCTCAGTTTAACATTGCTTGTGAAAGTCAGCAAAGTACAAGATTCTTTCTATAGCCCGCAGACCAGTGAGCCCATGTGTTCATATCTTTAACCAGACAGTCAGAACTTTTTTAGTTTAGTTTAGAGATACAGCACAGAATCAGGCCCTTCAGCCCACCGCGTCCACGTCAACCAGCGATACCCGTGCATTAAACTACCCCACGCACACTAGGGACAATTTACATTTATACCAAATTAACCTACTCTCTAGACTGACATCTTCAACCTGTCACATGCCCAAGCAGTTGTCCCCACGTGCCTTAAAACCACCTCCCTCGTGCCGGTGCCAAAACACTCCACTGCGGCGAGCCTCAACGACTTCTGCCCAGTTGCACTTACTCCCATCATCACTAAGTGCTTCGAGAGGCTGGTCCTGGCACACCTCAAAGGCTGCCTACCTCCCACACTGGATCCCTATCAGTTCGCCTACCGCAAGAACAGGAGTACGGAGGATGCCATCTCAACGGCAATTCACTCCGCCCTCTCCCACCTCGACAACAGAGACACCTACGTGAGAATGCTGTTCATCTCAGCATTTAACATCATTATCCCCTCAAAACTGATGACCAAACTCAGCGACCTGGGCATCGACCCCTCCCTCTGCAACTGGATACTGGACTTTCTAACCACAGACAACCACACCTCTTCAACCCTCACCCTGAACACCGGCGTTCCACAGGGCTGTGTGCTGAGCCCCCTCCTCTACTCCCTCTTCACCTACGACTGCACACCTGTACATGGTACTAACACCATCATCAAGTATGCAGATGATACAACAGTGATTGGCCTCATCAGCAACAACGATGAGTCGGCCTATAGGGAGGAGGTCCAGCTCCTAGCAGCATGGTGCGCTGACAACAACCTGGCCTGTAACTACAAGAAGACCAAGGAGCTCATTGTGGACTACAGAAGGTCTAGGGGCGGCACGCACACCCCCATCCACATTAACGGGACGGAGGTGGAACGTGTTTCCAGCTTCAGGTTTCTGGGGGTCAACATCTCTGATGACCTCTCTTGGACCCACAATACCTCAACTCTGGTCAAGAAGGCTCACGAGCTTCTCTTCTTCCTGAGGAGACAAAAGAAGGTCCATCTGTCTCCTCAGATTCTGGTGAACATCTACCGCTGCACCATCGAGAGCATCCTTACCAACTGTATCACAGGTTGGTATGGCAACTGTCTCCGACCAGAAAGCACTGCAGAGGGTGGTGAAAACTGCCCAACGCATCACCGGTTCCTCACTCCCCTCCATTGAGTCTGTCCAACGCAAGCATTGGCTGCGAAGGGTGCGCAGCATCATCAAGGACTGCTCTCACCCCAGCCACATACTGTTTATCCTCCTCCCATCCGGGAGGCGCTACAGGTCTCTCCGTTGCCAGATCAGCAGGTCCAGGAACAGCTACTTCCCTGCGGCTGTTACACAACTTAACTCTGTACCTTGGGGATTGCCAGTCACCCATCCCGGACACTCCTTCCCCCAGAAAAATTGCACTATGCAAAAATTGTATGTACGTATATATATATATATATATCTTGCTGTTCCATTATTCTATGTTCGCTCTTCTGGGTGAGATGCTAACTGCATTTCGCTGTCTCTGTACTGTACACTGCACAATGACAATAAAGATTGATTCTGAATCTGAAACCTACATGTCTTTGGATTGTGGGAGAAAACTGAAGATCTCGGAAAAAAAAACACGCGGGTCAAGGGGAAAATGTACAAATCTGTACTGACAGCACCCGTAGTCAGGATCGAACCCGGGTCTCTGGCACTGCAAGCAGTGTAAGCAAAGAACTCTACCGCTGCGCCACCGTGCTGGCCCCTTTTCCCCAGGACAGAGATGGAATACTAGAGGGCATAGCTTTAACGAGAGTGGGGCAAAGTTTAAAGATGTGTGGAGCAAGTTATAAGAGGTTAGAGTGCACCTTGAGTGTGTTGCCAGGGGTGGTGGAGGCAGATACAACAGTGGCATTTAACAGGTTTTTGGATAGGCAGGGAATGGAGGGATAATGATAATGTGCAGACAGATAAGAGTTGGCAGTGGTGTCACGTTTAGCACAGGCATTGTGGGCCGAAGGGGCTGTTCCTGTGTTGTACTGTTCTATGTTTTAAACCTCAGGTTATCAATCTTTATCTTTAACAAAGGGTTTGGTGGGGAAGGGAATGAGATGAGTTAAGACAAGCTGATTTAAACTTTAGCGATATAGAGTGGAAACTGGCCTTTCGGCCCACCGAGACCACACCGACCAGCGATCACCCCGTACGCTAGCACTACCCTACGCACTAGGGACAATTTACAAAATTTCCAAAGCCAATTAACCTTGAATACCTGCAGGTCTGTGGCGTGTGGGAGGAAACCGGAGCACCCGGAGAAAACCCACGCTGTCACAGGGAGAAAGTACAGGCAGCATCCCCGGTCAGGATTGACCCAGGGTCTCTGGCGCTGTAAGGCAGCAACTCCATCGCTGCTCCACCGTGCCGCCCAAATAGTTGCACATCAGATTAGACAAGTTAGGAAGAAGAACGTGTCCAACATTGTAGATTCAATTGCGGAGTTCAATTACTTCAGGCATATATAAATGCTAGGCGCCGCTGTTATAACCATATAACCATATAACAATTACAACAATTTTGGCTGTTGAGTAGAGCAACTACTCGTGAATAAAAAACTGCTGTGACAGTCCGGAGTCGCCTTCCAGAGGGTAGTGATTGAAATAGTTTGTGGCCAGGGTGAGAGGGGTCAGAGATGATCTTACCCGCTCGCTTCCTGGCCCTTGCAGTGTACAGTTCATCAATGGAGGGAAGGTTGCAGCCAATAACCTTCTCTGCTGATCGGACGATTCGCTGCAGCCTCCAGTTGTCGTGCGTGGTGACTGAGCCAAACCAGACCATGATGGGGATGGTGAGAACAGACTCTACGATGGTCGTGTAGAATTGGACCATCATTGCCTGTGGCAGATTGTGTTTCCTCAGCTGCCGCAGGAAGTACATCATCTGTTGTGCCTGTTTGACTGTGGAGTCCATGGTAGCCCCCCACTTATGGTCCTTGGAGATGATAGTTCCCAGGAACTTAAAAGATTCCACAGATGTGACTGTGGTGTTGTTGATGGTGAGTGGGGTGAGGGGAGGGGGAGCTCTCCTACAGTCTACAATCAATTCCACTGTCTTAAGAGAATTGAGCTCCGGGTTGTTGGTACGGCACCAGGACGCCAGCTGTGACACTTGCTGTCTCTAGGCCGATTCCTCCCCATCCTGGATCAGTCCAATCAGGGTTGTGTTGTCCGCAAACTTGAGAAGCTTGACTGACAGAGGTGAAGTCGTTGGTGTAGAGAGCGTAGAGGAGAGGAGAGAGTACGCAGCCTTGCGGTGCTCCTATGCTGAGTGTTTACGGGTCCCAGATGTACTTTCCCAGCCAAAGTAAGTCAAATGGGCACTGGTGGGTGAAGAGTTGTAAACTAAGACCCTTGGACAGGTGAGTAGACAAGACAGGTTTAGAGGGGACAATGGACACAAGTGTGTGGGCCTTTGGTACCTTCTCAAGATGGCGTCTTGAACGGCGGGACCTTAACAAGATGGCCGCCGGCATCCGACCAATCAACGGTGCCGACCTCACATGCCCTCACCAAGATGGCCACCATCAACCCCTCACAAAGATGGCCGCCGGCATCCGACCAATCAGCGGCGCCGATCTCACCTGCCCTCACCAAGATGGCCGCCGACATCCGAACAATCAGCGGCGCCGACCTCACCAAGATGGCCGATGTAACTCTCTGCCACAGATGGTAGTTGAGGTCACAGTTCATTGGCTATATTTAAGAGGGAGTTAGATGTGGCCCTTGCGGCTAAAGGGATCAGGGGGTATGGAGAGAAGGCAGGTACAGGATACTGAGTTGGATGTGTTTTAACCTATGAGGATGTGACCATCCTTATTCCACCACTGATGGATGTGTTTAGTAGATGATGTAAATGATAGGAGTAGGCCCCACAAATAACGAAGGACCAGCAAAGTATTTCCAAGTTATGATGGTGACTAACTGGGTCAATTTGTGCCACTCCACTAGCATGACCAAACAATTCTGGGTATGGATTGTGTTTGCATATTGTGGATATATTTTCTAGCATCGATGCAGTCATCAATGTAATGGGGATAGAGTTCGGGGATAGGGCCAGTGTACACCCGGAACACAATGTATCTCTCGTGTCTATATCTCTAGGCTGTGAAGATCTTGGTGCAACTCTGCGAGGTTGTGCTTGGAGAACACCAAATGACAGAGGGAAAAACTAGTGATTGTGAAAATGTTTGCTGGAGGTTCTACCTTGAGTGAAATTCAGAACTGAGGAGAAATTTGCTCTCAATATTGGACTTACTTTGACAAATTGTAGTAGCGATGATCATATGCAGCTCATTGGTGACCACCTAAGTCCAACCTCCGCCATGATCTGATGCAATGAATATTAGTTTGATCTATCGGACCAACTACAGCATGAACAGGCAAGAATATTGACCGTTCCATTTATTACAAAACAACAGATTCTGTCATTTGCCATTATCATAGACCTTTCAAACATCACACAGTCATCTGCTTGAATATGTGTTACTGGAAACTATTCTAACTTCAGTTGTGAATAGCATTCATTATACTTGTCTTTCTCCAGGCTGGTTAGCATTCTGCAAAAGCTTTTCTCTTTACCTCACGAACGTGACACTGAACTAAACTGAATTGAACTGGAAGGGACGTGATTTATTCCCAGAGGTTGTGAAGGTCTTGAAGTCAAGTCAAGTCAAGTGAGTTTATTGTCATGTGTCCCTGGTAGGACAATGAAATTCTTGCTTTGCTTGAGCACAACAGAACATAGTAGGCATTTACTACAAAGCATTTTATAAATATATACACAATGGTCAATATACTGATAAAGTGCAAATAACAGTATTGGCTAGTAAAGTTCAGTGTTATGTCCGAGCCAGGTTTAATAGCCTGATGGCTGTGGGGAAGTAGCTGTTCCTGAACCTGGTCGTTGCAGTCTTCAGGCTCCTGTACCTTCTACCTGAAGGTAGTAGGGAGATGAGTGTGTGGCCAGGATGGTTTGGGTCCTTGATGATGCTGCCAGCCTTTTTGAGGCAGCGACTGTGGTAGATCCCCTCGATGGAAGGGAGGTCAGAGCCGATGATGGACTGGGCAGTGTTTACTACTTTTTGTAGTCTTTTCCTCTCCAGGGCACTCAAGTTGCCGAACCAAGCCACGATGCAACCGGTCAGCATGCTCTCTACTGTGCACCTGTAGAAGTTAGAGAGAGTCCTCCTTGACAAACCGACTCTCCGTAATCTTCTCAGGAAGTAGAGGCGCTGATGTGCTTTCTTAATAATGGCATCATTGTTCTCAGACCAGGAAAGATCTTCAGAGATGTGCACGCCCAGGAATTTGAAGCTCTTGACCCTTTCAACCATCGACCCGTTGATATAAACGGGACTGTGGGTCCCCATCCTACTCCTTCCAAAGTCCACAATCAGTTTCTTGGTTTTGCTGGTGTTGAGGGCCAGGTTGTTGTGCTGGCACCATATGGACAGTTGCTCGATCTCTCTTCTATACTCTGACTCATCCCCATCAGTGATACGTCCCACAACAGTGGTGTCATCAGCGAACTTGATGATGGAGTTCGCACTATGTCCGGCTACGCAGTCATGAGTATAGAGTGAGTACAGCAGGGGACTGAGCACGCAGCCTTGAGGTGCTCCCGTGCTAATTGTTATCGAGTCTGACACATTTCCACCAATACGAACAGTAGTAAATGCCTACTATGTTCTGTTGTGCTCAAGCAAAGCAAGAATTTCATTGTCCAACCAGGGACACATGACAATAAACTCACTTGACTTGACTTGACTTGACTGTGGTCTGAGAGTGAGGAAGTCGAGGATCCAATTGCAGAGGGATGCGCAGAGACCCAGTTCTGCGAGTTTGGTAACCAGCTTGGAGGGGATGATTGTGTTAAATGCCGAGCTGTAATCGATGAATAACAGCCTGACATATGAGTTTTTGTTGTCCAAGTGGTCCAGAGCGGAGTGGAGGGCCAGCGAGATCGCATCCACCGTTGATCTGTTGTGGCGGTAAGCGAACTGCAGTGGGTCCAGGTTTTTGTCGAGGTAGGAGTTGATCTGCGTCATGATCAACCTCTCAAAGCACTTCATCACCACAGGCGTTAGTGCCACAGGTCGATAGTCATTGAGGCACGTTACCTTACTCTTCTTGGGCACTGGTATAATTGATGCCATTTTGAAGCAGGTGGGGACCTCAGACCTCAGAAGTGAGAGGTTGAAAATGTCTGTAAAAACTCCAGCCAGTTGGTCCGCACAGGTTTTTAGAACACGACCAGGTATACCATCAGGTCCAGGCACTTTTCGAGGGTTCACCCCTCTGAAGGATTTCCTGACGTCGGCCGCTGTGACTGAGACTGAAATACCATCACAGCGAATGGGGGCTCGGGAAGGCACATCAGTGTTCTCCCTATCAAAACGTGCGTAAAACGCATTGAGCTCATCAGGGAGTGACGTTTCGCCGACATTCGAGCTGCCTCCTGATTTCGCCTTGTAAGAGGTGATTGCATTCAGGCCCTGCCACAGCCTCCGAACATCTGTCTCTTCCTCCAGTTTGGAGCAGAAGTCCCTTTTGGCCTTTTTGACGGCCTTACCAAGGTCGTATCTGGACTTCTTGTAGGCCACTGCATCATCAGACATGAATGCCCGGTGTCTGGACTTCAGAAGAGTGCGGATCTCAAAGTTCATCCAATGTTTCTGATTGGGAAACGCTCGGAAGGTTTTGGTGGGGATGCAGTCGTCCACACACTTCTTAATGAAGTCTGTAACGACTGTGGCGTATTCGTTCAGGTCCGTTGCCGAGTCCTTGAACATTGCCCAGTCTACAGACTCCAGGGTTTTTAATGATTATTTTTTTCTGGTGCAACTGGAATTGTGCTGATTCTGTGCTGTATCTCCGAACTAAAAGGATGTTTCTACTAGCGGGAGATTCTCGGACCAGAGGACACAGTGTCAGAATAAAAGGATGTATCTTTACTAAAGTGATGATACCCTAAACTTATCACAACTGAAATTGAATCTGGCTGATGTAAAATGTAGAAACCAAGACCTGTAGATGCTGGTTTATACCAAAGATAGACACATTGCTGGAGTAACTGAGTGGGTCAGGCAGCATCTCTGGAGAAACAAGTGATTTTGGGATGGAATAGAAGAAGGGTTCTTACCCAAAATATCACCCTCCTTTTCCTCCAGATATGGTGCCTGACCTGCTGAGTTTCTCCAGCACTCTTATCATAGTCTTCTCTATATTCCGCAGCTCTGCTCTTACTCCCCATCCCCCTACTCGTAACAAGGACACAGTCCCCCATGTCCTCACCTTCCACCCTACCAGCCGTCACATACAACAGATAATCCTCCAACATTTTTGCCACCTCCAACGGGATCCCACCACTGGCCTCATCTACCCATTCTCCAATTTCGGTGGTTTCTCCCTCCTTCCCCTTCCCAGCTCTCCCACAGCCTTCTGTCTGCCTTTTCCGTCCTTTTTCCCGCACCCCCACCCCAACTTCAGTCTGAAGAAGGGTCTCGACCTGAAACGTCACCTATTCCTTCTCTCCATAGATACTGCCTCACCCGCTGAGTTACTCCAGCATTTTTGTCCACCTTCGATTTTTCCAGCTTCTGCAGTTCTCTCTTAATCCACACGGTGCGAGTGTTGACCACAAATTGGATGGGCCTGCAGTGCAGTGGATCACCACACGGTGGGAGTGTTGACCACAAATTGGACGGGCCTGCAGTGCGATGGATCACCACACGGTGGGAGTGTTGACCACAAATTGGAGCGACCTGTTAGTGAATTCACTGCACATTGGGAGCGCTGTCTACAAATTAGATATTGTGCTCTTTACTGCAAAATGGGTCTTTGTTGCTCTGTGACCCTTTACCTTTCCCCGTAATGCACCCATTGCACAGATACCAAATTTAGTAAAAGCCCTGAAACCAGGGAAGATTTGGGATGAAAATCAAGGAACTGCAGGTGCTGGTTTACAAAACAAGACACAAAGTGCTGGAGTAACTCAGCGGGTCAGGCTGCATCTGGGGAGAACATGGATAGGTGACGTTTCACAAGAGTGCTGGAATAACTGAGCGGGTCAGGCAGCATCTGTGGGGAACATGGATAGGTGAGATTTTGGGTTGGGAGCCTCAGACTGATTTCTGGGTGTGGTTCCATTTACTTCATGAAGGCAGTAGCAAGAATGAATTTGTCTCCTGGATAGATGTCCAATTGTGTTTTAATTGGGTCACTTTATGAAGACTGGTTTTCAGTTGATGACTAATTGTTATGATTAAGAAGACAGCGAGGAATTTAAAGTGGTTCTACATTGTACTTGGTTGAGGAAAGTTAACGTGAACTAGTTGTTAACCTCTTGTGTGAAATGGGGAAGTACAACGGGTTCTGGGGGTCCTTGTTCATCAGTCACTGAAAGTAAGCATGCAGGTACAGCAGGCAGTGAAGAAAGCCAATGGCATGTTGGCCTTTATAACAAGAGGAGTTGAGAAATAATAATAATAATAGATTTTATTTATATAGCGCTTTTCAGGACTCAAAGTCGCTTGATAGGAGCAAAGAGGTCCTTCTGCAGTTGTACAGTGCCCTAGTGAGACCATACCTGGAGTATTGTGTGCAGTTTTGGTCCCCTAATTTGAGGAAGGACATTCTTGCTATTGAGGGAGCCCAGCGTAGGTTTACAAGGTTAATTCCCGGGATGGTGGGACTGTCATATGCTGAGAGAATGGAGCGGCTGGGCTTGTACACTCTGGAATTTAGAAGGATGAGAGGGCTTCTTATTGAAACATGTAAGATTATTAAGGTGTTTGGACACGCTAGAGGCAGGAAACATGTTCCCGATGTTGGGGGAGTCCAGAATCAGGGGCCACACACAGTTTAAGAATAAGGGGTAAGCCATTTAGAACGGAGATGAGGAAACACTTTTTCTCACAGAGAGTGGTGAGTCTGTGGAATTTTCTGCCTCAGAGGGCGGTGGAGGCAGGTTCTCTGGATACTTTCAATAGGGCTCTTAAAAATAGTGGAGTCAGGGGATATGGGGAGAAGGCAGGAACGGGGTACTGATTGGGGATGATCAGCCATGATCACATTGAATGGCGGTGCTGGCTCGAAGGGTGAATGGCCTCTACTCCTGCACCTGTTGTCTATTGTCAAACCCCAACCCTCAACCCTTAACGCACTGTGGTCACACACTGGTCACTGCGGTCACTGCACCCACACACTGGTCACTGCGGCCACACACTGGTCACTGCGGCCACACACTGGTCACTGCGGCCACACACTGGTCACTGCGGCCACACACTGGTCACTGCGGCCACACACTGGTCACTGCGGTCACTGCATCCACACACTGGTCACTGCGGCCACACACTGGTCACTGCGGCCACACACTGGTCACTGCGGCCACACACTGGTCACTGCGGTCACTGCACCCACACACTGGTCACTGCGGCCACACACTGGTCACTGCGGTCACTGCACCCATACACTGGTCACTGCACCCACACACTGGTCACTGCGGCCACACACTGGTCACTGCAGCCACACTGGTCACTGCGGCCACACACTGGTCACTGCGGCCACACACTGGTCCCTGCGGCTACACACTGGTCACTGCGGCCACACACTGGTCTCTGCGGTCACACACTGGTCACTGCCGCCACACACTGGTCACTGCGGCCACACACTGGTCACTGCGGTCACTGCGACCACACACTGGTAACTGCGGCCACACACTGGTCACTGCGGTCACACACTGGTCACTGCATCCACACACTGGTC
>JAXLNO010003469.1:0-51794 GCA_038087875.1 Malacoraja senta
TGGAATTTAGAAGGATGAGAGGATATCTTATTGAAATATATAAGATTATTAAGGGATTGGACACGCTAGATGCAGGAAACATATTCCTGATGTTGGGGGAGTCCAGAACCTGGGGACACAGTTTAAGAATAAGGGGTTGGCCATTTAGAACGGAGATGAGGAAAAAATATTTCACCAAGAGAGCTGTGAATCTATGGAATTCTCTGCCTCAGAAGGCAGTGGAGGCCAATTCTCTGGATGTTTTCAAGAGAGAGTTAGATAGAGCTCTTAAAGATAGCGGAGTCAAGGGATTTGGGGAGAAGGCAGGAACAGGGTATTGATTGTGGATGATCAGCCATGATCACAGTGAATAGCGGTGATGACTCAAAGGGCCGAATAGCCTACCCCTATACCTATTGTCTATTGTCTATTGTCTAATGTCTATTGTCTATTGACCAAGTTGGCATACTGAACTAGTCCCATTTGCCTGCATTTGGTCCAAATCTCTCAAAACCCTTCCTATCCATATATCTGTCCAAAATGTCTTTTAAAAGTCATAATTGCATCTGCTTTTATAGCTTCCTCTGGCAGCACATTCAGGATACGAACTCCCCTCTGAGTGAAAAAGTTGCCCCTGAGGTCCCTCTTAAATCTCTCACCTCCAACATTAAGCCTATGCCCTCTATTTTTAGAAACCTTTACCCTGGGAAAACCACTGTGAGCGTTCACTTTATCCGTGCTCCTCATGATCTTCTACACCTCAGTAAGGTTACCCCTCAGTCTCCGATGCTCCAACTCAAGCCCTCAAACCCAGCTTAAATCCTGGTGAATCTCTTCTGCACCCTTTTTGATGTTTATTATTGATATTGTGTAGGTTTGTAGCATTTCTGAATTGATTAATATGAAGGTAAATTAAACGATAAGCAAGACAGACCATTTGGCTCAATAGATCCACAACAGGACAAAGAACTACATATAGCCTCCTTCCTTTTTTCGTCTAACCCCCCACAGGTTAATTCATTTTATCGTCACAACAAATCTTTCTATCTTTAACAAAGCAGAAAAATCTGGGAATATGCAGCAGATCATGCATTGAGAGGTTGGTTATGGCACATATCAACTCCTACCTCCGCCAGGACATGGACCCACTACAATCTGCCTCCTGCCACAATTGATCAATGGGCAAAGAGATCTCGCTGGCTCTCCACTCTACACTGGACCATTTGGACAACAAGAACACATGCGTCAGGCATTGATCATAGAGTCACTACTCCTGTACATCGGGCAAGTCCAAACGTAGACTCGCTGAACACTTGCATTTGGTCTGTGTAGGCCTACGGGATCTCCCATTGCCAATTATTTCAACTCCCCTTCCCATTCCCATACTGATCTTTCTGTCCTGGGCCTCCTCCATTGCCAGAGTGAGGCCACAGGCATACTGGAGGAACGACACTGCATATTTTGCTTGTATAGCTTATGAACATTGAATTCTCTAATTTTAAGTATCTTCTACTTAAACCCCCCTCCCCTCCCTGTCCCCTTCCTGCACCCTCGTCGTTTTACCAGTTCCCCAGTTCTCCACATTGTTTCCCTCCTTCCTGGGCCAACAATGGACCTACCAGGCACTGCCCTCCCTGGGGTCATTTGTGGCTGGCCCTGATTGGACCTGGTCTTCATTCCCCCACCCCCTACTTTCATTCTGGAGAAGGGTCCTGACTTAAAACCATCCTTTCTCTCCAGAGATGCTACCTGACCTGCTGAGTTACTCCAGCACTTTGTGTCTATTTATGGATGTAGGCACTTTGGCCCAACTTGTCCATGTTGACCAACATGCCCCATCTAAGCTAGTCTCATTTGCCTGCACTTGGCCCATATCCCTCTAAACCTTTATAATTCGTGTACCTGTCCAAATGCATTTTACATGTTGTTATCTTACTGCCTCAACTCCCTTCTCTGGCACCTCTATCCATATACACACCCATTCATTATAAAGCTGCCCCTCAGGTTCCTAGTAAATCTTTTCCTCTCACCCTAAACCTACACACAGCTGGCAGAGCCACTGCTTCACAGCACCAGAGACCCAGGTTCAATTCTGACCTCGGGTGGTCTGTGTGGAGTTTGCATGTCCTCCCTGTGACTGCGTTCATTTCCTCCGGGAGCTCCGGTTTCCTCCCAAATCCCAAAGACATGTAGGTTTGTAGGTTAATTGACCCTTTGTAAATTGCCCCTAGTGAGCAGGGAGTGGATGCGAAAGTGGGATAACATAGAACTAATGTGAGCGGGTGATCGATGGTCGGCGTGGACTCGGTGGGCTGAAGGGACTGTTTCCGCGCTGTATTTCTAATCTCTATGTCCTTTGGATTCTCCTACCCTGAGAAAATGTCTCTGTGCATTCACCCTATCCATTCCCCTCGTGATTTTATACACCTACATCAACTCAGGTTGAGTTAAATAATGTACTGCAGTAAATAGCTTGTAGTTGCTGAGTGTACTGTGTAATACGTTTAATCTCTGGAGAATTTTGGCAAAATCTCCATTAATCTAATCTCGGCTTTGCTTTATTTGAGATAAATTTGCCTTAAGACAGATCACACGTGAAAACAGCAAAACACAAATTGGTAATAAATATCCTATTGCAGTTACCTAATTTCTGTACCTTGGAAGTGAGCCAGGAGTTAAATAATATTTCAGCTAATATTGCCTTTCACTCCTCTGGATCTTGTCTGACTGTCTCAATGTTTTATATATTTGAGAGGGGAAAGGTTTAATAGGAACCTGATGGGCAACGTTTTCCACATGGAGGGTGGTGGGTGCATGGAATGAGCTGCCAGAGAAGGTAGTTGAGGCAGGTACTGTAACAACATGTAAAATACATTTGGACAGGTACATGGATAGGAAAGGTTAAAGGAATATGGGCGAAATGCAGGCAGATGGGACTGGTAGATGGGACATCTTGTTCGGCTTGGACTAGTTGGTCCAGAGGGCCTGCTTCCACACTGTTTGACTCTATAGTTCCAGTTGGTTACTAAGATACGATTCAAGAACCAGACTTGTGTTAAAAAAAATATCTCAAGAACAAAGTTAATTGCTGATTCACTTTTTTTTTGTAGATGACTATAAAAAAAAAAGTTACAGTGTTTGGGGTGGCACAGTGGCGCAGCAATAGATTTGTTGCCTAACAGCGGCAGAGGCCCAGTTTGAATTCTGACTACGGGTGCTGTCTTTGCAGAGTTTGTACGTTCTCAATGTGGGTTTTCTCCGGGTGCTCCGGTTTCCTCTCACACTCCAAAGACGTACAGGTTTGTAGGTTAATTGGCTTTGGTAAATTGTAAATTGTCCCCAGTGTGTTAATGTACGGGTGATTGCTGGTCAGCGCGGACTCGGTGGGCTGAAAAGCATGTTTCCGTGCTGTATCTCTAAAGTAAAAAGTAAAGTATAAAGAATTGAAATAGAATGCATTTTTCATATTATTATTGATATTGGTTTGGCAATTGACGAGTTGGCTAATTCTGGATAACTAAGCAACACATTTATAAACCAAGTTTACAAGGGGTTGCGATATATTGTAGAAGGATTTTGAAGAGCTCCCTGCAAGCTCTGCAGACATCTGAAGCATGCAGACATCAGCTCTTTGCTTTCCCCTGGGGTCTTTTAAATAATGCATTGGTCTGAGAGGGATATTGGAGATTTTGTATCCTACAGCTATCTGTTATCAGATGTGTGTCAGGCATCATGCGGGGTGCTCATTAGTTTAATGAGTCTTTGGAAATAGATTTCTACTTTTATTCACCATAAATACCAGACTGTTGAACCAGATATTGCTGCAACAACAAAAGAACCATTGGTAAGAAAATAAAAGCAGTTTAACCATAGATTTACATAGAGTATTACAGTTATTGTTTACAGTCAAATTAAATACTCGGCATTGCATATTACAGCTTTTAAATTTGTGTGTTCAGAACTTTGCAGAATGTGTGAAAAATCATGTATTACAATTATTATAAGAAGATCATATTCATATTGCATAATGTTGTCTCTGAAATGCAACAATGAAGTCTATCATTGAATAGTTAAAAAATATAATAAAAGGTTAATGTTGCAGTATCTTTATTAAAAATAATACTTATAGCGGTGGAGCTGCTGTCTCACAGAGTCAGAGACCCGGGTTCGATCTTGACTATGGGTGCTGTCTGTACATAACATATCTACCTTTATATTTCTCTATCGCTATATGACCGCGTGGGTTTTCTCCGGCTGTTCCAGTTTCCCTCCCACATCCCTAAGACGTCCGAGTTTGTAGGTTAATTGGTTTCCGCAAATTGCCCCGAGTGTGTAGGATGCGAAACTGGGATAACATAGACCTATTGTACAGGTGATTGCCGGTATGGACTCGGTGAGCCGAAGGGCCTGTTTCCACGCTTAATCTAAAAGCTAAGCTAATGCAAAACAACTCTTCTGAGACACCTTCCTCTCCCAGGGTTATTTGTTGAGCTGGCAGAGTGAGGAGTAGTGATGTGTGGAATCATTCATCGATTGACACTGGGCTGAATAAGCTGCAGATGCATAACAATTTTCTTGTACCACAACTGTTTTGTATTTGGATAGCACCTTTTTCCCCCATTTTCATTCAATTGGATTAGTACACGACCAACACATTGCACGTTAAAGACGCAGCAATGAATTGGCAAGGGGCTGTGTGTATACCTGATCTGTCTTTTCCCTGTAACTTAATGCACAGAGAGAAAAGCTCTGCATTTATTGTAAATTCTAAAAGGTTGCAGAATTTTTCAGACCTGAGAAGGTGAGAGGTGCCAATTTGTAAAGCAACTGGTGGTTTATTTATTAAGTGTTATTTTTAAATGGACTAATGCCAAGGCAAGGCTGCGCCCATTTTCCCGAGAATTTACTTGACATAAAATTGGTTTCCAAGCAGTACTGTTACGTGGCATTATTCCACACAAGGAAGTGGTGGGACTCACTCTCTTCCTGATCTGGTTTCCCGTTAACAGGGAGTTTTCTCAGTGCTCTTGAAGCAAAAGAGGGAAAAATTATTTTAGAGTGACGGCTTTCACATGACAGGGAATTCAAACTCGGGTCATGTTTCTGTGCAGTTGTGGTTTAACGATGAATGAGATATATTTTATAAACACATATTTCTCCAATGAGGTTTCAATTGTCTGCCAAATGTTTTAACATTTTTTTTAAATCTTCTGATTTGTAAAAAGCTCAGGGCCTGGCGGAGGGCCAAATGAAAAAGGGTTCACTGAGCCCTGTGAACAAGAGGTGGGTCTTGTGAGTCAATTGCATCGTTCTCAAGGAATGTTCACAGCAGCGAGACTTCACATCAGCCTCCTTCCAGACAACCGTTGTTCCCCTTGAGCAAGTAGCTTTCGATAGAAGGCTTCTAGGCAGGGACTGAAGGGCTTTCTACACCAACGAACAGTACCTACCAGCCTCTGCCTCCGTCCCCTCAGTGTAACCCGAGTGCCAGGCTTGGAGTCTGTGTGGTAACGTTACCAAGGACATCCTCACTGACTGAACCCATTACTTCTACAAGAATGGAAAGTGATCTGGACACCAGAATGACATTCAGCGAAACACAGAGAAACAACATTTTAGTTTCACACATAAACACACAAGAAACCGAATCAGCCTACACTGAAGTTGTTAAGGAAGACTTACAAGCTGCTCGGAGGATTGAGAGATTTTCTATCCCACTGGGCGACTTAAAAATGTTATTTGAGAAGACGGGAACTCCAAAGAATAGCATGAAGGTAATATTCTTTGTACTGAATTATTTTCTTAAAGGCAAATGGGCAATACTTAAGATGTAGTTTCTGGTTTACAAAAAAAGACAAAGTGCTGGGGTATCTCAGCGGGCCAGGCAGTATCTCTGGAGAACATGGATAAATGATGTATCAGGTGGGGACCCTTCTTCAGATAATAGACTCAGTTCCCCATGCTCTCCAGAGATGTTACTTGACCCACTGAGTTATTCCAGCACTTTGGATAATATTTAAGTGTGTCATTTCAGAATGTGTTTGTAAAATAGAAGAAGCAGGCAGGAATACAATATGAAAATCAAAACCTGGCAGGTGCTGGAAATCTGAAAAGGAAACAACATTTTGGAAAGACACAGCAGGTGTGATAGCATCTGTGCAAAGAGAGCAAATTTAAGTCCAGGTCTCTTTGTCAAACTAACATGAATTAATAAACTTGCTTCATTTTAATTAAGGTCTGTAAATCTAGTAAAAATTAATATTTAGCAATATCCCAATTCAAGAGATTTTCACCTGATGTGTCTCAGTAATGATGTTCAGTTACTACAGGTGTAACCAAATTCTTCAATGGACAGTTACAAAGACAAATGTTATGTTTTTACATTTTTGCTGGTAAAGTAATGTTACCAATTTCTTTGATCTGGTTAGTAAGAGATTTCAAAACAGACTCCATTGCCAAAGTGAGGCCACGCGCAAGCTGGGGGAACAACACCTCATATTCCGCTTGGGTAGTTTATAACCCAACGGTATGAACATTGAATTCTCCAATTCTAGATAACCACTTAACCACCCCCCTCCTCCCAAACACCCTCTCTTCCCCCCTCGCTTCCCTATGCTCCACTCAGATGTGTATTGATTTCACTCCCTTTCTTCCCCTAACCTGCCCCCCCCCCTCCACCGCCTTCCACATATATCGCTTCCTCTGGCTTCACATTTCACTTTCAAGGCCACCAGCATAATCATGGACCAGTCTCACCACGGTCACTCCCTCTTCTCTCCTCTCCCATCAGGCAAGAAATACAGAAGTGGGAAAACACACACCTTCAGGTTCAGGGACAGTTTCTTCCCAGCTGTTATCAGGCAACTGAACCATCCTATCAACAACTAGAGAGCGGTCCCATCTACCTCATTGGAGACCCTCAGACTATTTTTAATTGGACTATACTGGACTTTATCTTGCATTAAATGTTATTCCCTTTATCCTGTATCTGTACATTGTACACTGACGGTTGAATTGTACTCATGTGTAGTCTTTCCACTGACTGGATACCATGTGATAAAAAGCATTTCACTGTACCTCGGTACATGTGACAATAAACTAAACTAAACTGAACAAGGGTCTTGACCCGAAACATCACCTATTCCTTTTTTCCAGAGACGCTGCCTGACCCGTTGAGTTACTCCAGCACTTTGTGTCTACCTTTGGTCTAAACAAGCATCTGCAGTTCCTTCCTACATGTTTCCTAAACTAAACACTCCTCTTCTCTCCTTATCTGACACCCTTTTGTCTTCCTTTCACCTCCAGCCTTAGTCACTTACTCCACCCATCTGCCAATCACCACTCTCACCTGTATCCACCTATCACTTGCCAGACTTTGTCCCACCCCCACCTCTTTTCTCAGCTTTCTCCCCCCTGTGATAGTCAGTCTGAAGAAGGGTCCCGACCTGAAAGGTCACTTATCCATGTTTTCCAGAGATGCTGCCTGACCCGCTGAGTTATTCAAGTACTTTGTGTCTTTTGTCTAAGACATTTGGCAATGAATTTTCCGAATTCAACTGTGTTTAAACAAGACAAAATCTCACCCTAACCCTGACACCAATAGGAGCAAATTGTGTAGTACTTCAACAGAATAAAGAGTTCAATAATGACGGAACCATGTTAGAATTGCAATTGCCTCAAACCCCATGTTAGCAGCATGACTCATGCCATAAGCAGATCCCATGCTTGGTTGGCAGCATGTATAAACTCTCTGCAAACCACGGACTATGGAATTTTATCCAGACATCAAAGATTTAGTTTAGTTTAGTTCAGTTTATTTTCATGTGAACCGAGGTACAGTGATAAGCTTTTGTTGCGCGCTAACCAGTCTGCGGGAAGACATAACATGATTGCTATCAATAGATTCACAGTGTGCAGATTCATGATAAGGGAATAACGTTTAATGCAAGATAAAGCCAGTAAAGTCCAATCAAAGATAGTTCGAGGGTCACCAATGAGGTAAATAGTAGTTCAGGACTACTAGTCGTGGTAGGATGATTCAGTTGCCTGATAACAGCTGGGAAGAAGCTGTCCCTGAATCTGGTTGTATGCGTTTCCACACTTGTATATCTTTTTCCCAATGTAGAGGGGAGAAAAGGGAGTGGCCAGAGTGCGACTTGTAATTGATTATGCTGCTGGCCTTGCCGAGGTAGCATGTGGTATAAATGCAGTCAATGGAAGGGATGTCGTTTGTATGATTGTCTGGGCTGCATCCACAATTTGCTGCCATTTTTTGTGGTCTTAGATGGAGCTTTTCCCAAACCAAGCTGTGTTGCATCCCGATAAAATGTTTTCTACGGTGCTTCTGTAGAAATTGGTGAGAGTTGTTGGGGACATGCCAAAATTCCTGAGCCCTCTGAGGAAGTAGTGACATTGGTGTGCTTTCTTGGTCGTTGGGATAAGAACATACAGCATATGCATTTCCTACAGGCAGGATTTACTCATCCAACCAGTGAGCCTGAGTTACTTGATACTGAGTCATAGAGTCGTACAGCCCTTTGTTCCAACTTGCCAACACTGACCAACATGCCCCATCTACACTAGTCCCACCTGCTAGCATTTGACCCATATCCATGTCAACATATCCTATCCATGTACCTGTCCAAATGTCTTTTAAGCATTGTGATCATACCTGCCTCAACTATCTCCTCTGGCACCTCGTTCCACAAAGCTACCACCTTTTGTGTAACAAAGTTGCCCCTCAGGTTCCTATTAAATCTCCCCCCCCTCCCCCCTCCCCCCCTCCCCCCCTCCCCCCATCACCTTAAACCTATATTGTCTGGTTCTTAAATCCCCTATGGGTAAGACTCTGTGCGTTTACCCTTTCTATCCCTCTCATGATCTAATACAGCTCTGGAAGATCGCCCCTCATCCTACAGCCCCTCAAGGTATAAGCCCTAATGGGCCTGTCCCACTTAGGCGACTTTTTAGGCGACTGCAGGAGACTATGCAGTCGCCACATGGTCGCCACGTGTTCGCTGGGTGGTTGCCGGGCAGTCGGGCAGTCGCCTTCTGGGAACTAGTCGTGGCCTCATTATGGTCTCCGCAAATTATTCAACGTTGAAAAATTAGCGGCGACCAGAATGAAGCCGCCATGGAGAGTAGCGAGAATTCTCGTGGCGTAGGTGGGTCGCCAGGAGGTCCTAGTGGGTTGCCAGGAGGTCGAAGGTTCTCGAAGGTTCTCGTAGGTTGTAGCCGGTGCTGACCGGTGAATTTCATTGGCTCATTGGGGAAAAAAAACATAAGCAGTAGTCTTCAGAACCAAGGATAACCGACCGGTAATGTTAATATCCGCCGAGCTTCACAGCCGTGTATCTCTGGCTTCTTAAAAGTTGTCTGCACTTCTTCTCCCCCCTCTCCCCCCCTACTCCCCCTCTTCTTCTCCCTTCTCCCCCCCCTTCTCCCCCCCCTTCTCCCCCCCCTTCTCCCCCCCCCTTCTCCCCCCTTCTTCCCCCCCTCTTTTAAAGGACTTACCGTACACTGTGCTTTAGCCGTCTTAATTACAGCGCCAACCTTCCTGTTCATCGCGCTGTGTGTCTGTATCACATTGGCTTTGCACCATGGTCTGAATTTCACTCAGACAGCGCTTCCCCCGCTTGCCCTGTCCCCCGCCTGCATAACGGGCTGGTGAAGGAAGCGATGTGTCTGTGTTCCACTCTGACAGTCGCCGATCCAGTTGCTGGTTCATTCGCCTGAAAAATCGCCTAAGTGGGACAGGCCCATTAGCCTGCTCAACCTCTCCATATAACTCAGGCCTCGAGACCTGGAATGATACATTTTAGCTTCTTCAACCAACGCGGTACAAAATAGTGTGAGATAGACACAAGGACCAGCAGATACTGGAATCTTGTGTAGAGCACAAAGTACTGGAGTAACTTAGTGGGCCAGGCAGCATCTCTGGATAGGCGACATTTCCGGTCGACCCTTCTTCAGACTGATTGTCGTGGGGGGGAGAAGGCTGGATGAGAGGTGGGGGTAGGCCTCGTAAGTTTTAAGTAGATAAAACTGTGAGGGACTTTTCATTGGAAAAATAGCGCAAGCTACTTTGTGGACTGGAAAGGTTTAGATTGATATGGGCTAAACATGGGCAAATGGGACTAGCTTAGATCGGGCATGTGGGTCAGTATGGAGGAGTTAGGCTCTATTTCCATGCTGTATGACTATGACTATGACCTTGATAGATGAATAAGGAGGTCCAACACTTAATATTATTTGTTTATTTCCAAGGTACTGTGTTAAACTCAGTTTTACGTGCTTTCCTGTTAAATGGTGCCGTTCATGAGTACATCTAGTAGCACCAGCTGATCAACACCGGCAGAATATAGTGTTACAGCTACAGAGAACGTGTCCATTTCAAAAAAAAGTGCAATGTTGAAGTAGAGATAGATTGGAAGATGTAAAATATTGCCAGCTTATTGGAGGACAGGTCAGGAACACCTCAGACTTGGTCTTCACGAGGGAGTAATCCTCTTGGTTCCTCCATGGTGTCTATTGGGAAATACCCAGATTAACTTGGAGGCACAAGGAACTGCAGATCCTGGTTTACAAAAAAGGACACAAAGTGCTGGAGTAACTCAGCAGGTCTTGTGGCATCACTGGAGACATGGATAGGTGAAGTTTCAGGTTGAGACCCTTCTTCATTCACTTCAGGTTGACTTCTTTGGCAAGCAGTCCTCTACACTTGGACAAAGGAAGTCTGTAATGATGGTGGAGTACTCATTCAGGTTGGCTGCCAAGTCCCTGAATGTGGATCAGTCCATCCACTCAAGGCAGTGGAGAAAGATCTCATTTGTTTCCTCAAATCAGCCCTGAACCGGATCCCCCTGCTTCAGTTTCTGTTGTAAGCAGGGAGTAGAGGCTCAGCCAGGGGATCAGATTTACCAAAGTGCGGGCGGCAGATGGAGTGTCTTTAGTAGTCATTCAGCAGTGGTCGAGAGTATTTGGACCTCTGTTGAGACAGGAGAAAGGCTGACAATATTTTGGTAGATAGAAGGGTTCCTTTTAGCCCTTCCAATTCCCTGCTTGAGCTCTTTACTGCTTGTTTTGTTTCCTTCAAAGGCCCTGACTGATTTACACATGCTTCCCTTTTTCTTTTTGATTAAATTTCATGTTCAGAAGGAGCAAAATGAGGCCATTCAGCCCATTGAGTCCACCATTCAATCATGGCTGATCTATCTTTCCTTCTCAACCCCATTCTCCTGCCTTCTCCCCATAGCCCCTGACACCCGTACTACCTCTCTGGTAATCCAAGGTTCCCTTAACGTGCCATCCTTGTCCTTCCTCCTTACTGGAACATGCTGGTGTTGAACTCTGATCAGCTGTGGACTTACCAAATAACAACTGCTCTCAATTTACTCTCCCTAGTTCTTGCCTAATACGGTTGTCCTTGCCTTGACGAGTTGCTGCAGCACTTATCCGAATGGTTCATGCTGTAACCTGGCACGCTGGCCATCATCAGTCAGGGACTTGAGTATAGAAGTTGGGCCATTATCATTACAGTGGTACAAGACATTTGGAGAGGCTACACTTGGAGTATTGTGTTCAGTTTTGGTCACCCTGCTATCGGAAGGGGCCATTCCCCGGCTTCTTGTGTTGTTAGAAGATAAGACAGTGCTGAGTCAAATAAGCCAGATTTGACCAAGATAATATATTTTCTTCCCAGGCCTCTTGTGAAACACTTGGCTTTCTATGGCAATCCTTAGTTATATCGTCACAATGACTAAACTTGTCCTTTTGCTCTGTTTATTTAACTGAATGCTACCTCCCTAGTGGCTGTGGTGGAAATTGAACTCAGCGTCTCCTTGGTGCTTTGTCCTGGGTTTCGATCATTTCTGATTGAGACTCACTGGAGCTCATGAATGTTTTTTTTCACTTGAATTTTCTAAGCGTTTTTAACACATTGAAGCAGTTCAAAGGGTAGGAATGAGTCTCTCCCCCATCCCCTCTCTTTCCCCTGCCCCAATCTACCCCCAAACCACACACATGTCTCCCATCCATCCAGTCAGCCTGCTCTTTTCCCTTCCTCTGACACAGGCAAGTGAGATTTGGGTGGAATTGTGGTAAGAAAAATAATTAAGATGTAGGCTTTATCCGACAGTCCTACATCTCTTCTATGGTCAAATCCAGGGACCCAATGCATGTGACCATAGTTTCTGTTTGTTTAGTCCCAGGATTCCTTTTGCAATTTATTTACTAAAGTTACAGCCTTGTGAAGAAGACTAGATAGGAGGAAGCATATGTAATTTCACCGATGCCTGATATACCTGCAGACATGGGATATTCATCAAATTGAGTATAGGAGGCAGGAACTCATGATGCAGCTGTATAAGACTTGACTTAGACCGCGTTTGGCGTATTGCGTGCAGTTCTGGTCGCCCCATTACAGAAAAGGTGTGGAGGCTTTAGAGAGGGTGCAGAAGAGGTTTTGCAGAATGTTGCCTGGATTAGAGGGTTTGAGCAATAAGGAGAGGTTGGACAGACTTGGATTGTTTTTTCTGGATCTTCGGAGGTTGAGGGGAGACCTGATACAAGTATATAAAATGATGAGTGGCATCGATACAGTAGACAGTCAGAACTATTTTCCCTGGGAATACAGTATATGTCAAAGACCAGATGAAATAGCTTTAAGGTGAAAGGTGGGAGGGAGGTGGGGGGGGGGGGGGTGGAAGATTGCAACCTTCACGTGGTCCGCCATGTTTCGCCGAATGCAATCAACCCAGCGTGCACAATCAAATAAGATCAAATAGAACAAGTAGTCCTACAACTTTAGGCTGTGCACGCCATACGCAAGAAGAAGAAGATGAAAGGAGGCAAAGTTTAAAGGAGATGTGTGGGCAGGTTTTTTTACACAGAGGGTGGTGGGTGCCTGGAACGCACTGCCAGGGGTGGTAGTGGAAGCAGAAATGATAGTGGCGTTTAAAAGTCTATAGATAGGCACATGGGTATGCAAGGAATAGAAGGGTATGGATCATGTGCAGGCAGAGGAGATTAGTTTAACATGGCCTCATGTTTGGCACAGATATTGTGGGCTGAAGGGCCTCTTGTTGTGCTGTACTGTCTTATGTTCCATGTTCACTTCAGCTGTATTCAGAGAGCACCAATGTAGTAAATGGTTAAAAGTTGTATTTTAGTGCAGATGACATTTTAATGCAAAGTGCAGAATCTTTCTTGGACTCTTAAAACACAATTTGTAATAAAAATTCTTTTGGAAATGAGAATGGGCTTTATGCACCTGGAGTCAGAATAAAAGTTTTGGATATTTATTCTTATACCCTGAATGCCCAGGATTTAGGTAAATGAATTTAAAAAACACATGTTTTTTGCTTTGATGAGTCAATTTTATTTCCTCTCAGCATCTTAAAATAAAATTGATTCCATGGGGAAGTACAACGAACCAAATGTCCAATAGTAAATGGGACTAGCCCAGTATGCCGACTTGGTCAGCAGGGACAAGGTGGGCCGAATGGCCTGTTTCCGTGCTATACAGCTCTATGACTCTATAACAATCAGACAATGCTAACTCTCAACAGGAATTGCTGAAATGCACACATTTTATTTGCTGCCCAGCACAAGTCCGATGGTAAATGATGGTTGTAGAAATGGAATTTGGTTTTGTAATCGTAGGGCAACATCTAAGATCATTGAACAACTTGAAAATGTGACAGGCAACTAATTTCTCAGTGTTTGGAGATGATTATTCTTGGCCTATAATAGATGGTATTTTATTTTATGATCAGTGCTCTGCTGGCTTTTATTGTTGTTGTGCAGCAAAACTCTCTGGAAAAGAAGGCATAAATGTGTGTGAGTTTCATTGCATCTTAGCCCAGTGTTTCCCAGGGGGAGAATCAGAAACCTTTCCTGCGTTTAATCATTCAACATCCACAGTAGCATTTGCATTGCCAAGGTCAACAGTTTTTAATGTGCCCACTTTTAATGCTATTTAACCTTTTTGTAAAATGGAGAAAATTAGCCAGTAGAATTTTTAAAATAGATATACCAAACTTGTTTTTAGTTGTTTACCGGGTTTTTCAGTGTATTATGTTTACATATCTGTTGTCCTGCCGCAAGTAAGAATATCACTGTTCCGTTTCAGGACATATGACAATAAAACACTCTTGACTCCCCATCTTGAAAATGTATTTATTTTTTTTTTTAGTCTCACCAATCTGTGATAAATGTATATGTCAAGAAGCTACCATAGCACATTCTTTTGTTTTTTGTACAAAAATCCAAAAATTCTGGTTTGAAATATTTGATATTTTTTCAAAATTAATCAAAATAAAACTGGTACCAAAACCAGAATGGATTATTTTTGGAATATCGGAAGGTATTCCTGAATTAAACGTGTATCAGAAGAATTTACTCAATTATGGGCTAATAATGGGAAAAAAGCTTATACTTAAATTCTGGAAAAATGCGCCCACACCAACAATAAAAATGTGGACATCAAATATGTTGGAAACATTACATCTGGAAGAGATGAGATTCCTCCTAGTAGGCAAAGTAGATCAATTTCAAAAGACGTGGTCTACGTTTTTGGACCTATTACAAGCATGAGGTGCAATAGTAATTTAGAAAAACAAATAAATAAATAAAAGGTATCTGGACCTGGTAATGGGAGGTAAAATAAAAACAGACTTGGTTGGTAGTTCCTTCTCTATGAAGTATGGTATAAGAGTTATAATAGAGCGATTGTTCCTTCTTTCTTTCTCTTTTTTTTTCTAGGGTCTATTTTCTAACTTTACTTCCTTCTCTAACTTCTTTTCTAAGGGGCTTTCTTTTCCCAACACTCTTTTGCACTTCACAACCTTTGCGCACTTTCTTCACTTTTCTTACTTCTTTCTTTTTCTTTCTTAAAGTTTAAAAAAGTGAAGCGGTACAAAAAATGTATTAATATATACGTGTTGTACATTACTGTAATCTACCGTACTTCTAAAAAATAAAAAAAAAATAAAAAAAAAATAAAAAGAAAATGTATTTATTATACCTAATTTAGCTTTTAGTTTAGTTTAGAGATACAGTGCGGAAACAGGCCCGTTGGCCCACCGGGTCCGCACCAACCAGCGATCTCCCCGTACTCTAGCACTATCCTACACACGACGGATATCTAACAATTTTACCGAAGCCAATTAACCTCCAAACCTGTACATCTTTGGAGTGTCGGAGGAAAACGGAATACCCAGAGAAAATATATGCAGTCACGGGGAGAACGTACAAACTATGTACAGACAGCACCCATAATCAGGATTGAACCCGGGTCTCTGGTGCTATAAGGCAGCAGCTCTACCCGCTGCGACACTGTGACACCCCGGATTTATTTGAGATATTTATGTGTATTGCCAGTGTATTTATTGCACTTCTTTTTTAATATTATTATATTAATATTATATTATTCTACTTCTTATACTTAATTCCTGGAAATTTAATTACAAAAAGATAACATTCACTTAAATGTTTTCGTTCAGACTAGTTTGCGAGGTTGCCTTTTGGCAAAGTTATAAAGTAACAGAGCGGCAATGCAGTCTGGAAATATTGAAACATCTGGCTTCAGTTATTTAGTCAGCTGACTATCTATGTGATCTGGGTAGAAAAGCTGGTACAAAGTAGTGTAAGTTTTCACAGCCCAAAGGCAGTATATCAACTCCACTCCTCCTGGTCCCACAAAGAAGGTTTGGCTCACTTTATTTTGGTCTCTTTGAGGGGGTGGGAGATTGCAACCTTCAAGTGGTCCACCCTGTTTCGACTAATGCAATCAACCCGATGTGCATAAACAAGATCAAATAGAACAAGTTGGCCTACAACTTTAGGCTGTGCGTGCCGTACGCAAGAAGAAGTCTCTTTGAGCTAAGTTTTGATTTTCCAGTGCATTACAGAGAGGGTGGGTTTATTCACTCAGAGGGTGGTGGGAATATGGAATGAGCTGCCAGAAGAGGTAGTTAAGACCAGTACCATAATAACATTTAAAAGATTTTTGGACAGGCACATGGATAGGAAAGGTTTGGAAGGATATGCACCAAACATGGGCAGGTAGGACAAGCATGGATGGGGCATCTTGGATTGGTTGGGCCGAAGGGCCTGTTTCCATGCTGTATGACTATGATTCTATGAGGCTGGCAGGAAATCCCTGGGCTTGCCATCCTGGCTGACGAATAAAATTTGTCATTGACTCCCAAAGTTTAGTTTAGTTTTGAAATACAGCGTGGAAACGGGCCCTTCGGCCTACCAAGTCCATGCCAACCATCGATCACCCGTAAACTAGTTCTATCCTACACACTAGGGACAATTTACAGAACCCAATTCACCTACAATCCTGCATGTCAATGGAATGTGGTAGGAAACCAGAGCACCCGGAGCAAACCCACGCGGTCACAGGGAGAATGTGCAAACTCTGTACAGGCAGCACCCCTAGTCAGGATTGAATTTGGGTCTCTGGCACTGTGAGGCACCAACTCTACCTTTGTGCCACTTCGCCACCACCATGACTCTGCCAAATAAAATCCTCTGTTTTTGCTCTGAAAAGTAAGGGAAAAAAGGTTGCAAGGCCAGCAAGATAATGGAGTGATTTTAGGATGAGGTTAATATTGTTCTCTTCGTGAAACTCTTGTGCAGCATGCAATGAATCCAGGACCTTTTTAACTACCCTAAATGACTGAACGCAAATTTCACTTTGGATTGATGTAGTAGCTCTTCTGCTGTGCGAGATAATATTTGGCAAGCCAGATATACATTAACATTTTATAGCTCACGGTTTTAAATACAAACTCATTTGTTCATTAGTACTGCAAGGAAATAAATCTATTTGCAGGAAATTGGAAAAAAGTAAATATATAATAGAAATGTATCACTTGCCAAATATTTGGATATTCAACTAAGGTCTGTTTTGGCATGAAATGTATACTTCATTCCTTTGGAATATAAAGAACCCAACTTTGGTCAATGCTAATAATTTACTCACATTCCCTGGTAAATATGTGTAATCTTTGTTTGCATATTACGTCCTTCATAACCTTCTGACAGTTACTTCAACACTGTTGAAAGGTTTAGATTCATTATTGTCATGTGTATTGAGTTAAGTCAAAAGCTTTGGTTTGCATGCTATCCAATCAGATCAGATACAATTTTAGTCAGCCATGATCGAATGGTGGAGCAGACTCGATGGGCCAAACGGCCTAATTATGTTCCTATGCCTTAGGGTCTCATGATCTTATGGAATCTTGGATAGTCACATGGATATGCAGGGAATAGAGGGATATAGATCACATGCAGGCAGATAAGAGTTCATAAATTCATAAGTTATAGGAGCAGAATTAGTCTATTCAGCCCATCAAGTTACTCCATCTTTTAATCATGGCTGATCTATGTTTCCCTCACAAACCCATTCTCATGTCTTCTCCCCATAACCTCAGACACCTTTACTAATCAAGAAGCTTTCAATCTCAATTCCACAGATTCACCACCTTCTGGCTAAATAAATTCCTCCTCATCTCCTTTCTAAAGGTAGTTGGTCATGGCATCATGTTCGGCACAGACATTGTGGGCCGAAGGGCCTGTTCCTGTGCTCTACTGTTCTGTGGTCTGCCTTCTTGGTGCCTCTGGGTGGACATAAACCAGGGTAACATGGAAAGCAGCTCTGTCCAGCGGAGGAGGCAGTTGAAGAAGTCTCTAGCATAGACTTTCCCAGTGACAGATACGGGGAAGCTCCTCTAGGGTTACCGGAGTCTGATTTCTCGACGTGGTTCATGATCGTGGCATGTCTGAGGTCACCGTGTATGTAGTCCACTACCCAGATGTAGATAGTGAAATGGGGAGTTGGTTATTGATGTTCTTCACTGCCTGACAGCAAGACCACCATGTATCCTTTAGACTTTAGTGATACACCGTGGAAACAGGCCCTTCGGCCCACCGAGCCCAGCGATCACCCATACACTAGTACTAACCTACACTCTAGGGACAATTAACAATCGTTACCAAGCCAGTTAACTGCCTACAAACCTATACATCTTTGGAGTGTGGGAGGAAACCGGAGCACCCAGAGAAAACCCACATGGTCACAGGGAGAACGTACAAACCCTGTACAAACAAGCACCCATAGTCAGGATCGAACCCGGATCTCTGGTGCTGTGAGGCAGCAACTCTGCCACTGTGCAGCCCAAGCTTTTTTTTTAACCTTTTGCCTATCAACTCCCTATAATCACTCTGCAGGACCTAGAGTCAGACAACAGGGAAGTAGGCCTCTGGAGGCCTTTGTAATTTATGTTTTTGATCCAGACTTGACCTTCTGGACATGAGCGGCAGCAAGGCTGGTCCCAATAGGTTGCTGTGGGACAGAGTCCAGGACACGTACGTCATGTACCGTCACGGCAGAGGAGGTCTTTGAAACATTTCTTCTAACAGGTGTTGGCAACCTCTTAGAAGTAGTTCATAAGCTCATGTCATAGTAGCAGAATTAGGCCATTCAGCCTATCGAATCTACTCCTCCATACAATCATGGCTGATCTACAGTATCTTTCCCTCTCAATCCCTTTCTCCTGCCTTCTGTGGCAATGAATTCCACAGATTCGCCACCCTCTGACTAAAGAAATTGCTCCTCATCTCCTTTCTAAAGGTAGGTCCTTTTATTCTGAGGCTGTGCCCTCTGGTCCTTGACTCTCCCACGTGGAAACATCCTCTGCACATCCACTTCATCCAGGCCTTTCACTATTCGGAAACACCCTCTCTGACCTTTAACAAACCCAGTCCATTCAATCGCTTCTCATAAGGAGCTGCTGGAGGAGGTAGTTGAGGCAGGTACTAACACAAACCTGGACATGGACATGGATAGGATAGGTTTAGAGGGATATGGGCCAAACATGGGCAGGTTGGACTAGTGTAGATGAGGCATGTTGGTTGGCATGGGCAAGTTGGGCCGAAGGGCCTGTTTCCACACTTTATGACTCTCTGACTAACTGATAAGTTCCAGTTTTAAACTGAAGCCATTGTTCTGCTTCACCCCCCAGCTGATCGATGTCATTCTGTGACCCAAGTCTATCCTCCTCACTATCACCAACACCACCGATTTTCATATCATCGGCAAGGGAACGATTCAGATGGCAGCAGACTGTAATGTTGATGAGGTGGGAATGTAATTTTGACAGAGACATGGATAGGAAAGGTTCACACCCTTCTCTCCATAAACGTATTCAATTCCTTGGAGTGCAGGAGGCTGAGGGGTGATCTTATAGAGGTGTACAAAATCGTGAGGGGAATAAATAGGTTGAAACACAGATTCTTTAACCCAGAGTAGGGGAATAAAAAACCATAGGACATAGCTTTAAGGTAAAAGGGGAAACATTTAATAGAAACCTGAGGGGCAACTTTTTCGCACAGAGGGTGGGTATATGGAATGAGCTGCCAGAGAAGGTAGTTGAGGCAAGTACTTAACAATCACACCATTTAAAAGGCATTTAGACAGGCACATGGGTAGGAAAGGTTTAGAGGAATATGGACCAAAGGTGGGAAAATGGAACTAGTGCATATGGGGCATCTTTTCAGCATAGATCAGTTGGGTCGAAGGGCCTGTTTCACCGATTCTGTGACTCTAATTTGCACCCGTTTAACTTACAGAGTGAAAGAAAGGCAAGTGGCAGAGAGATATTTGGTTTCTGCATTGTGAATTAACATAAACATTCTGATGAAACACAACATATTTTATTACAAAGAGAAACTGGTTCTCCTTCAAATTACCTGGAACAGAATGTTTAATCGATAATAGCGTTCACAAGCGGCAGTATTTTAGTACTCAAGTACCTTCCCTTTCAACAGGGCAGAGTGCCCTTGGAACCGAGTCTGTTGTTTGAACGTAGAGCTTATATTCGGGTAAACAATCATAAGCCATCCATTATTCTAAATGGTAGCAAGCAGTCACATTAAGTACTCTGTCTATGTAATAGAAACTGCAAATAAACCACCTGTCTTTGTGTACAGATAAACTCTATGCATAGTGGTTTCCAACAAATTGCCTGGACTTTGGTCAAACGTACTGACCCACAAATAATAGCTCTGTACAATTTAATGGCTATATTTTTGTTCCAGAATACATAATGCAATGTATTCAGGGTCGTGAAAACTATTTAGCATAGTTATTTTTCAGTGTACAGAGTATTTCAAAGTAACGTGCCAACTATTCCAAAAAACATTTCATAATCAATCCATGCTTTTGGAAATTTGCTTACTTCCATCGGCCCTTGCTTGACATCTGCATGGGTCTGCAGAATCAATGCATTTCTTTCAGTTGAAAATATAGTCACAGAGTCAAGCAGGGTGGAAACAGGCCCTTTGGCCCAACGTGTCCACGCTGACCAACATGCACCATCTACACTAGCCCCACCTGCCTGTGTTTGGCCCATATCCCTCAAAACCTGTCCTATCCTTGTACCTACCCAAACGTTTCTTAAACGTTGCGATATTACCTGCCTCAACTACCTCCTCTGGCAGCTCGTTCCACATACCTACCACCGTTTGTATAAAAAAGTTACTCCTCAGGTTCCTCTGAAATCTTTTCCCCCTCACAAGCCTATGTCCTCTGGTTCCCGATTTCCCTACTCTTGGCAAAAGACTGCATTTACCCGATCCATTCCTCTCATGATTTTGTCTGATAACTTCTAATAAGTTGCTCGGACAAATACTATCAACTTGTTTATTTATTTATTTTTGTTTTGCATTAATGTATTTCTTTGCAGTTTTCTTTCTTTTAGAATTTTATATGTAATTTCTGTATTTGTTTCTCATGTGTGTGCGTGTGATGCTGTTGCAAGGAAACTTGTCATTGTACCTGTACAACACTGTGAGTGTGACACTACACTTGAGTGTCTACTGTGTACTGGGCACACAACCCTGATTTAGTTTGTAATAAATACTCTGCTCTTCAGATGGCTTACATGGCCATGTTTAAAATTCTTATCAGAATGTAGTTTCACAGTTTTTCAGCTAATGAACATCTCAGGTAATGAAGAATGAAAGGCTGGATGGAATGGATGTGGAGAAGATGTTTCCACTAATGGGAGAGTCTAGGGCCAGACCACAACCTCAGAAAAAAAGGATGTACCTTTAGAAAAGAGATGAGGAGGAATGTCTTTAGCCAGAGGGTGGTGAATCCTTGGAATTCATTGCCACAGACGGCTGTGGAGGCCGAGCTTGAGAGCTTCTTGATTAGTTCAGAGGGAAAAATAGATTGAATGGCCATGATTGAATAGCAGAGTAGACTCAATGGGCAGAATGGCCTAATTCTGCACCTATGTCTTATGGTCATTGTATAATTTATTACTGAATACAACTTGTGTGCAAGGAAGTATAATTATTATAGGATATTAATTTAAATTCTATCTAGAATACACTAACTTTTCTACAATTACAAAGGAAAGCACTTTCATTTATATATAGTATTTTTCAATTTCAAAATGCTTCTACATATCTCCAAACCAACACATTGAAGAGCAGTCTCTGTTATGTAGGAAACATAGCAACCATTTTGCATACAATGATGCCATATTCAAATGAATATTTCTACTTTCGAATATACTGACTGAGAATTGAAGAGACAAGGAATTGTAAACACTGGAATCTTGAGCAAAACACTAAGTGCTGGAGGAACTCAGTGAGTCAGGCAGCATCTGTGGAGGGAATGGACAGACAATGTTTTGGGTCGGGTCACTTCTTCAGACTGAAAATCGGGGGTGGGTTAGAGAGAGGGATAAAGGGGAAATTAAGTTTTTGAGGATGGGAGATGAAGGAGGGGAAAGGTGCAGTGTGATTGGGGGTGTTGAAGATAGTGGGAGAAATGGGGAAGGCACAGGAAAGGGAGTGGAAGTGAGGGGATGAGTATTACTTGAAACAGGAGAATAGGATGGCACAGTGGTGCAGCGGTAGAGTTGCTGCCTTAGAACACCAGAGACCCGAGTTTGATCCTGATCTCGTGTGCTGTCTGTACGGAGTTTGTACGTTCTCCCTGAGACTGCGTGAGTTTTCTCTGCATGTCAAGTCAAGTCAACTTTATTTGTTACATACACATACAAGATGTGCAGTGAAATGAAAGTGGCAATGCCTGCGGAGTGTGCAAAAACTATAGAACAGAATAGAACAAAATCAGTATTTACATGTGAGAAAATAATTTTTTACAAAAGACCCAACACAACAGTAAATGAGTACAGTAAATTAGTCCCTGGTGAGATAAGAGTTTACAGTCCTGATGGCCTGTGGGAAGAAACTCCGTCTCATCCTCTCTGTTTTCACAGCATGACAGCGGAGGCATTTGCCTGACAGTAGCAGCTGGAACAGTCCGTTGCTGGGGTTGTAGGGGTCCCTCATTATGTTGCTGGCTCTGGATCTGCACCTCCTGGTGTATAGGTCCTGCAGGGGGGCGAGTGTAGTTCCCATAGTGCGTTTGGCCAAACGCACTACTCTCTGCAGAGCCTTCCTATTCTGGGCAGAGCTGTTCCCAAACCAGATTGTGATGTTGCCGGACAAGATGCTTTCTACAGCCCCAGAGTAGAAGCACTGAAGGATCCTCAGAGAGACTCTGAATTTCCTCAGCTGTCTGAGGTGGTAAAGGGCACTGCCGTGCCTTACTCACCAGTGCGGCAGTGTGTGTCGTCCATGTCAGATCCTCTGTGATGTGGACTCCCAGGTATTTATAGCAGCTCACCCTATCCACAGTGGTCCCATTTATCTCCAGTGGTGTGTACGTCCTAGGATGTTGTGCCCTTCTAAAGTTCAATCAGCTCCTTAGTTTTTGTGACATTCAAGAGGAGGCTGTTGTCCTGACACCAGAGTGCCAGATCAACCACCTCCTCCCGGTAAGCCTTCTTATCGTTATCGGAGATCAGGCCCACCACCAAAGTGTCATCAGCAAACTTGATGATGGAGTTGCAGCTGAACCTGGCCACACAGTCATGTGTGTACAGGGAGTACAGTAGGGAGTAATAATGCTCCGGGTTCCTCCCCCATCCCAAAGACGTGTGGATTTGTGGGTTAATTGGCTTCTGTAAATTGTCCCTAGTGTGTTGTATAGAACCAGTGTATGGGTGATCGCTGGGCAGCGTGGACTCGGAGGGCTGTAGGGGCTGTTTCTGTGCTGTATCTCTGAACTGAACTCTAAACTAAACTAAGATGAGTCAACATTTCTCTTCTGACCCCTCCCTAAAATCTGTCTGTCTTTTCTGCTGTTGTTTGGAGTAACTTTGTTAGCTGGCTGGAGTTCTTAGTGGGCAAGTGAAACTAATGTAAACAAGGGATATTGAAAAATATTTCCACTAATACTCATTCGCAAAAGACGTGCAAACACAAATTAATGCACTTTCCAGGGCAACAGAGCTGGCCAGATAGTCAACGCCTTTTTCCAACAATTGTTGTAAATAAAGACATAATCCTGAGTAAAATGTGCTTCCCTCTCAATGTTTTGGATAAAATATTGAATCTGCGTAAAATCCTAACACATAAAAACTTTAGAGATACAGCGTGGAAACAGGCCCTTCGGCTTAGCGTATCCAAGCCAACCAACGATCCCAGTACACTTGCACTATCCTACACGCTAACAACAATTTTACCAAAGCCAATTAGCCCACAAACCTGTACGTCTTTGAAGTGTGGGAGGAAACCGGAGCGCTCGGAGAAAACCCATCCTGATTTTGGCTCATAGCCCGTGATGGTGTTGGGAATCTGGCACGGTCTCCTGGCATCCACTTAATTGAGTTGAACCACCAACTTCTTTTGGATTACCCTCTTGGCATCCCCGATAGCTTTGCAGAGATGGTACGTGTCTGTGTTGTACTGTGCGGGGTGATCTTTCTTGACTTTCTCTGGCCTTTAGCACAGAGTGTATCTCCGTGCTCATGCAAGGTTCTGCTGAAGATAGACTCGACATGTCTCCCTCATCTAAATGATTCCAACATATTGTGAATAAAATCTTCAATGACTTTGGGTTCTTAAATGTTTCTTAATATATTTTTAACAAGTTCTTCAAAGTTTCTATTTCTTAACGAGCACAAAGGAGGTTCTTAGTACCTTTCTGCTCTGCAATTGTTAAATCATGGCACCTTTAAATTATGTGTAGGTAGGAACTGCAGGTGCAGGTTTATACCAAAGATAGACACAAAATGCTGGATTAACTCAGTGGGTCAGGCAACGTCTCTGGAGAAAACGAATAGGTGACGTTTCGGGTCGGAACCCTTCTTCAGACTGGCGAATAAAGCAGATGGCAGTCTGATGAAGGGTTCCGACCCAAAACGTCACCTATTCATTTTCTTCCAAGATGTTGCAGGACCCGCTGAGTTACCCCTGCATTTTATATCTGTCTTCACTCCTTTAAATTAGCTCCATTCATCACCTTTGATCCATATCCCTTCACACATTTTGGCCCAGAGAATTTTGGTATTACTGCAAATATGGTACATGAGGAGAAGGCTAAAGTTAAACTACAACTAAAAGTAATGTGGTCAGGTCTATGGATATGAAAGATTTAGAGGAATATGGGCCAAACACAGGCAAATGGGACTAGCTTAGATGGGGCATCCTGGTCAGCATGGACAAGTTGGGGCAAGTTGGACCAAAGGGGCTTGATCTATACTGTATGACGCTATGACTAATGAATATTAGAATATTGTTAATCAGATTTCACTCATCACTCCAGAATGCTGCCATCTTGTTTTGGATTTTCCCAACAGACTGAATATTTTGTCTCACCCCATCTATCAGTGTAAGTGCCTCAACTAAATCAACATTCAACATTCTGAGTTCAAAAGAAAGAAAACTCCTGTACCTGGAAACCAGCCACAGTACAACCCTACAATCCTGGTAACATTCTGATGAACCCATTCTGTACCTTGTCCAAAATGAGTCAGATACTACCGGGAAGATTTATGACACGATATGCTCTGTTAGTTAGACATGTGAAAACATGTTTTCTCACATTTTACCCAATTTCTAACATTTTAACTCACTAAGTAGGAAGTGTGAAGTGAGAACAGAGCCAGTGAAAAATTGGAAGACTAATAAACAATAGACGAGTGAAACAATGGATGTTGACAACTACACAGGACTGGATAGGAGGGTGAATTGGAATGGATTTAGGTCAAAATTAGTGCAGAAGGAAAGATAAGGTGATGGAACTCAGGAAAAATTAAACATAGAAAAAGTTATTTTAAAAATATTTCAAAACAACTCAGAATGTGAAGGAACGTAGTTAAGGTAGGAGTTAGTGACAACCATAATTAAAAGACAATTTAGAACAGAATAGTACAGCATCAAGTGTCAGTGTCAAACATAATGCCAAGATATACTAATCTCCTCTGCATGCATGTAAAAAATAAGTTCTGATTGTCTACCCGATCTATGCCTCTCATAATTTTACATATGTCTATCAGGTCTCCCCTGAATCTCTGACATTCCAGAGAATACATTACAAGTCTGTCCAACCTCTCCCTCTAGTTAATCCCTCCTCATCCATGCAACATTCTAGTAAAGTTAGACACAAAGTGCTGGAGTAACTCAGTGGGTCAGGCAATATCTCTGGATGACGTTTTGGGTCGGGATCATACTTCAGACTGAAAACTGAACTCTGACCCAAACACCACCAATAATTTTTCGGCAAAAATGCTGTTACTTCAGTATTTTGTGTCTATCTTTGGTATAAACCAGCATCTGAAGTTCTTTGTTTTTACATTCTAGTAAAAACCTCTTTAGTTTTACTGGATTTAACTTCTGATTGCAGTTCCAATGGAACGGATTGGAAAGTGAATAATGCAGATCGTGGTGTAAAGACTTGTCAAACACGTAGTCTTCACTCTTAGTTTATTGCATACATTGTAGTCGTATACACACATATTGCCCTAGCTGTTCGTGGTCCATTACCGGAGCTAGAGAGCGAGCTAGGGGTGGGAAGGTTACAATTATACTGAAGATAATGGGGAGTGGTTAGTAGTGGTGAGGTCATTATGTTAAAGGAACATGCACGGCTCTACATCCTTCCCCTTGAAAAGGGAAACATTACAATGATGACAGCGAGACCACGACTCATACGCTAGACACAAACCCGCGCGTACATCGTCAGGAAAAACTTGAACCATTCAAGCAAACTCCCCGTAACGTTCAGGCGGCTTGATCAGACGCCCGGAGCGGGTACGCAGCCCGCCTTCCCCCCCCCTCCGAAGGAAGAGCAGGAGCCGGAGCAAGAGTGGCGATAGGGGATCCGAGAGGAGAATGAGCAGGAGAGGGAGGACGAGGAGACCGGGGAGGAGATAAGGGCACCGCAACGGGCACGCGAGCGGGAGAGGTTTGATGGGGGGGACCAGGAGGAGCAGCGGGAGAACGGGGCACCAAGGGTCGCGAGGGCAGAGTGCTGGGCATGGGAGGAGCGGTAGGAACATGTTATGTTAAAGGTAATTTGCTCTCCCGGTGGCCACCTCATTATGTTAAAGGAACATGCACGGCTCTACACGTGGGGGGGGGGGGGGGTTCATTTCAGGAACCAGTAAGGGTGTGTTTATAGTATATTTCTCTGTAAAAACTGATGCAACATATCCACTTATCCCTCCCTGTCTTTCCTTGATTCAGATAATTATTTTTTCAGCCTCTTTCTGTTACTCCCTTGGACCTCTCTCTGTATTTAAGTTTTAGTTTTGTTTAGTTAAATTTACAGATACAGCTTGGATCCAGGCATTTGGCCCACCTGTACTCTACTTCTATCCTACACACCAGGGGCAATTTACAGAAGCCAATTCTACAAACCTGCACATCTTTGGAATGTGGGAGGAAACTGGAGCACTTAGAGGAAATCCACATGGTCACGGGAAGAACATGCAAACTCCACACAAACAGCACCTGTGGTCAGGATTAAATCCAGGTCTCTGGCGCTGTAAGGCAGCAACTCTAATGGTCTGCCATTTTGCTGCCTATATTAATGTTCCTCGTTAATTTGCCCTCATGTTCCTTCTCCCTTTCGCCCCTCTGCTAGATTCTGAACTCATCCCAGTCTTCAAGTCATGGAGTCCCAACTTGTTCATGCCAAACATCTAAGGTAGTCCCAATTCCCACGTTTGGCCTATATTCCCTCTACTCCTTCCCTATCCATGTGCCTGTCCAAATGTCTTTTACATCTTGTTATTGTACCTGCCTCAACTATCTCCTCTGGCAGCTTGTTTCATATTCCTACTTGTGTGAAAAAGTTGCCCCTCAGGTTGCAATTAAATTTTCTCCCTCTCACCATGTCCTCTGATTCTTGATTCCCCTACCCTGGGTAAAATACACTGTGCATTCACCCTATCTATTCCCCTCATAATTTTCGACACTATAAAATCACCCCTCAGCCTCCTGCGCTTCAAGGAATAAAATCCTAGCCTACCCAACCTCTCCCTATAGCTCAGGCTCGAGTCCTGGCAACATGCTCATAAATCTTCTCTGCACATTTTTCCTTTGGCAGGGTGACCAGAACTGAATACAATGCTTCAAGTGTGGCCTCACCAACAGCTTATACATCTGTAACATAACAACCCAACTTCTATACTCAATTCCCTGACTGATGAAGGCCAGAAAGTGTTCTTGACCACCAGATCTACTTGTGACACCACGTTCAGGGAAATATGTACCTGTACTCCTAGATCCTTCTGGTGTACGACACTCCCAAAGCCCTGCCATTCACTGTGAAGGTCCTGCCCTGGGTTGAATTCATAAATTATAACACCTCACACTTATTTGAAGTTAAAATAGTGGTTAACTGCACGCCTGAAATTTTAAGAAGTATTTTGAAATCTGTTGATGCTTGTATTTTTTTAAATGTATAGGTTCAAGAATAATTTTAACTGGGTCAGGCATTCATCTCTATATCAAGGTCAACATATTTATAAATCATGATATCATTCTGGGTCAGTAGACAGCATTGGTTTACAGCGCGAAACAGTGATTATTTTAGCAAATAAATAAATGGACCTGTGGATATTGTAGTGCAACAGTTGAGGAACTAAATCTTCCCCATGGAGAGCAACAGCACACATTAGAAAAACACCACTATCCTGAAATTAATTTTGAGGCACGTTTTTATTTTAAACCATTCTGTTTGTTTATTATTGAATGCAATACGATCCCCCTTTCATCTATAAATAGCTACAGTCTTAATGAATAAAAACAGTTTCCAAGGCAACAGAAATATGAAGTGCGGAGGTGTACACAGAAACATATATGGCAATAAATCAGTCACTATGCTTCACCACTGTTGTTTCAGAGAAGCTAGGGGCTTCACTATGCCTGGAGTTCTGTAAGAGGCCAATCAACAACAATCTCTTTCACATGCTGAAGAATTCTCAATGAGACAAGCAAACAAAACGTCTGCACAAGGAACTGCAGATGCTGGTTTACAAAAAAAAAAGACACAAAGTGCTGGAGTAACTCAATGGGTCAGGCAGCAGCTCTGGAGAACGTGGATAGGCGACGTTTTTGGGTCGGGACCCTTTTTCAGATTGATGGAATGGCGGGGGGGGGGGGGGGGGAAGCTGGAAAAGAAAGTTGGGAGTAGGTCAAAGCCTGGCAAGTGACAGGTGGATTCAGGTGAGGGGGCGGAAGTTGATAGGCAGATGGTTGGATAAAGGCCAGAGATGAAAAGACAAAGAGTGTGAGATAAGGATAGAAGAGATTTAGACTTTGGACTTTAGTTTAGAGATACAGAGTTGAACCAGGCACTTCGACCCACCGAGTCCGTGCTGACCAGCGATCCCCCATACACTAGCACTATCCTACACACTAGGGACAATTTACAGAAGCCAATTAACCTACAAACCAAATGTTTTTGGGACGTGGGAGCAAACTGGGGGCCAAGATACCGGCCTGCAAAGTCGGCCTTGGAAGTCAGCGATGTGAATGGATCTGCTGGCTCCGACTGGGCCAGAATTCCAGAGCGCCGGCCACAGAGGGAAAAATTGCCTGCCGATCCTGGTGAGGTTGAGATCGGCCGCCTCACCCGGCCTAGACACCACATTTTCGGCAGGACGTCCGGTGAGGATTTTAAGCGCGCTCTCGTAATTTTGTCCGGATTAAAGGATATGCCGGTTCACCAGTTGTAGGAAAATTGGTGGTGGACTTGTACAGCGGGACACAAAGACATCAAATCACCATTCTATCTCATTGCAACAAATGTCCATTAGGGAAGGCAATCCACCGTGCATTTCTAGTCCACTATATCTGTAACTCCAAACCCACCAGTTTGGTTGATTAATTGTCGCTTGTTTAATGTTTAGTTTAGTTTATTGTCACGTGTACCAAGGTACAGTGAAAAGCTTTTGTTTGGTGCTAACCAGTTAAAGAAAAGACTGATTACAATCAAGTGAACGGAAAAACTACATGATTACAATCGAGCCGTCCATAGTGTACAGATACACGATAAAGGAATAACGTTTAGCGCAAGATAAAGTCCAGTTAGTTCAATTAAAGATAGTCTGAGGATCTCCAATGAGGTACATGGTAGCTCAGGCCCGCTCTCTAGTTGGTGACAGGATGGTTCAGTTGCCTCATAACAGCTGGGAAGAAACTGTCCCTGAATCTGGAGGTGTGTGTTTTTAAACCTGTACCTCTCACCTTATGGGAGAGGGGGGAAGAGGAAGCAACTCGTCCTGGATTATGCTGGTGGCCTTGCCGAGGTAGCATTCCCAGACGTTAAGGAGTTAATGGTAACATTCCTAGAAGTTGAGTGGCAGAATTTCTTTGCACCATCTGGGAAAAGTGTGTTAAACGAGATCACGTGCTGAAAAGGCTTCAAAGGAAAATGAACCGTTTTAGATGTATAGTAATATGAAACAGACAGCAGAACCAAGCACCCAGCAGCTAATGGTGAAAGAAATGAGCCATGCCTGTAGGTTCAGGTCAGTGTAGACATTTACTGTAGGTTTTTACTGCAGCCATCCCAGAAATTAACAGCAATCTCACACTCCAATTCATTCCTTGAATGTTTTTGGTAAATAAAGACCCTCCAGTAATTTAGTTACAGTAATCATGCTCGACATTGAAGATGCATAGTCACAGAGTTATACGGCACAGAAACAGTCCCTTCGGCCCACCTTATCCATGCTGACCACGTTGCCATACTAGGCTAGTTCCATTAGCCTGCATTTGGTCCATAGCCCTCTAAACCCTTCCTGTCCATATATCTGTCCAAATGTCTTTTAATTGTATCCACTTTTATCGCTTCTATAGCTAATGAGGTCCCTCTTGAATCTCGCACAATGTGGCCTCCTTTGCATGTAGAGATTTGCGTGCAGGTTGTGTGGTTGTTTTGCAGAACATCTCTATTCAGTCTATTGAGTTCCATTTGCCTGCATTTGGCTCATATCCCTCTATACCCTTTATATGTAGTCCAAATTTAAGCGCCATATTTGTATCCACTTCTATAGCTTCCTCTGGCTATTCTTAAAGCTGTCCAACTCTTAAGTCACCTATAGACGTGTATTGTTTTGTCTTTTCAATGACTGGCACGTTTAATTTAAAATAAGCACTGAAAAATGCGATCTACTGCACCCCACCTCATCGTTTCCCATTTATAATCAAGCTATGTCACCTCTACCTAATCACATTAAACCATGTTTGCATGCAGATTTCTACATGTGTGATATTTAAGAGGCACTTCGGGGCAATCTTTTCACTCAGAGGATAGTCCGTGTCTGGAACAAGCTGCCAGGGGAAGCGATAAAAGTGGATACAATTCCAACTTTTAGAAGACATTTTATGCATGCTTGTGGAGGTCACTGCACTTAACCAAATTACTAGAGGGTCTTTATTTGAAAAAACAAATTATCAATACATTTCTCAACTTAAATTAAGAAATCTAAGCAGAGAAATGGAACACCATAGAATGCTAAAACTAAGAGAGGATTCATGCAATGATTATTGTAAGAATGCATAATCTTAAGACGTAGCTTTAAGGTGCATTTATCTTGCCCAATGTGAAAAATGATTTAATGGTTTAGGTATGTTATTGTCATGTGTACTAAGGTACAGTTAAAAGCTTTTGTTTGCATGCTATCCAGTCAAATTATACCATACATGAGTACAATCAAGCTATACACGTACAACAGGTAGTGCAAAGACTATAATACCAGAGTGTAGTGTTACAGCATAATTGCGTAACAGTTCCAGATAAAAAGTCCAATGTCTGCCGTGGGGCAGAGGTGAATCGGACAGTGCCCTAGCTTATGGAAGGACCATTCAGTAGTCTGATAACTTGAGGGGAAGAAGCTGTTCCTGAGTCTGGTGGTGCAAGCTTTCAAGCTTCTGTATATTCTGCTGGACGGGAGTGGGAAGAAGAAGGAATGACTGGGGTGGGATAAGTCTTTTGATTATGTTGGCTGCTTTCCCCGAGTCAGCATGAAGTGTAGATGGAGTCGATGGTGGGGAGTCTGTTCTGTGTGATGGACTGGGCAACATCTACATCTCTCTGCAATTTCTTGTCATCTTGGGCAGAGCTGTTCCCAAACCAAGCTGTGACGCAACCCTTTCTGGATGCTTTCTGTGGTGCATCTGTGGAAGTTTGAATGGTTCAGAAGGATTATACATTGTGTGGGTTCAGGTTTCATGTTTGTAATTATATAAGTGATTTGCATGTTCTTTTTGTTCCATTATGTGTCCCGTAGTAACAGGAACAGAACGGAGGCAAGGCATACACATAAGGTTTGTTCTTCAGTATAAGCTTTGTTTTTTATTTTGGAGAGTGAAGTGCTAGTTGTTCTTCATGTTGCTACTGTATGAAGGTTGATTATATTTTCAAGTATTCAAAGGTAAATGCACCTCAGATTTTCAGCACTGGAGTTATGCGTACTGATCATTTCCAATAAGGTAAATAACCAAGGCCTTGTAGTAGGATAATGCAGCCTGCTTTACATACAGTAGTCTCTTCAGCACAGTTCGGATTGATTTATTTTCTATCATCAGGGATACCTACACCTGAGCCATAGCTTGAAACACCTGGTTTCAAATGCAACTGCTTTTTTGTGACTTTTGAATAGTGTTTTTACAGCCTAATGTGCCACAACGCTCTTGTCCAATAATTACTGGTCTCACCTTTACGTAAGCGAGGAAAGATTTAATAGGAACCCGAAGGTCAGCTTGTTTCACGCAGAGGGTGGTGGGTCTATGGAATGAGCTGCCAGTGGAGGTAGTTGAGGCAGGTACAGTTACTGCATTTAAAAGACTTCTACATGGATAAGAAAGGTTTAGAGGGATATCGGCCCTAATAAACGTTTAGAGGGAAAACGTGGGCAAATGGAGCTTCAACTTGTGTTGTTTCCAAAGTGCCTATTGGAAACAACACAAGAAACTTGGAAGAGAAAATGTGAACTTCACACTTTCAAAACATTTGCCTCCATGACCCTATTCTTTCTTTTTCAAGGAAAAATGTGTAAGGATAATAAGGAGAGGTATATTATGTGCAGATATCTGGTTTGGCCCAGAGTTTTGACTGCATTTGGGTTACTGATTGATGCACGGCTTAAGCAGTGATGTGGGCCTTAGAAGGGGTGTGGACGCTTTGAATTATTTTCCCAGGGTGGTCTGACATCGAGTTGTCTAATCTATTTCTGGTCTGATGCTCTGTGTTCCTTGGTCCAGGGACAATGGATATGTTTAGTGTGGCCATCACTGCTATATGATTCTATCCATGGCAAATGCAAGTTTTATGGATTGCAGTAAATACTGACATGAGTCCTTATGCATGAGGAATAACATTGCAAATACAGGCACCTCGCGTTTTTCATATGTTCGATTTATA
Source organism: Malacoraja senta (assembly GCA_038087875.1). Lineage (NCBI taxonomy): Eukaryota > Metazoa > Chordata > Chondrichthyes > Rajiformes > Rajidae > Malacoraja > Malacoraja senta. Next base: position 32,792 of record JAXLNO010003469.1, read on the forward strand.
CCTTTTGAAACAACGTGCTAGTTCATTTAATACCAAAGCTTGATTTATGCACTAGTATTTTTGGAATAATGCGCTCAAATATACTGCTGACAGTATAGTTTCATATACACTCTACTTTAGACTTTAAAGACACAGCATGGAAATAGGCCCTTTGGCCCACCGAGTCCACGCCGATAAGCGACCATCCCAACCACTAGTTCCACCCTACATACTAGGGAAAATTTGTAGTTTACAAAAACCCATTAACCTACAAACCTGCACGTCTTTGGAATGTGGAGGGAAACCTGAGCACCCGGAGGAAACCCACGCAGTCACAGGTAAAACGTACAAACTCTGTGCAGACAGCATCCGTAGTCAGGATCGAACCCCGGTCTCTGGCGCTGTAAGGCAGCAGCTCTACCCGCTGCGCCACAGTGACATATATGTGTAATTTACGCATTTTTGAATTGTGCACCACTTTTCAAGCACGTAACGCCCGTGCAAAATGCTCGATGTCTGTACAAAAGTTTTAGAAATTGCATTTATTGCCTTGCAATACTTGTAATGGGGTGAAGTATGCATAATGAGAAACCCTCAAAGTTCTGATTTAAACACACATACAAACGAGGGAATGCACGCAGAACAATTTTAGCGTTGTAGAGTTGTATTGGTGCAAAGAAGGCCATTTGGTCCATCTACTCCATGCTAGAGGGACGTTGGTTCGCAGGTCAACCCACAGAGCCAAGGGAAGGCGACGTCTGGAGGCCCTGCAGCAGCCTGGGGCTCACCTGGAACGGCTCATAACAACGAGACCGTGGAATGGACTCTGAAAATGGCACCAAAACATGACGCCTCTTGCACATGGGATCAATAGACTATTTCTGTATAATTTGCTAATCAGGGATGTGCTTGGGTATGACAATACTCTACTGAACTGTTTGTAAGAAAATAATTTCACTGAGCGTTTGCACTTCACACACGTGACAATAAAAGCACCATTGAACCTTTGAACCTTTGAGGTCCTTGTAGAGTAATTCAGACAATCCATTCCCCCCACTCTTGCCCTGCATTCCTGCAAATTAAGTGCCTATTCAATTCATGAAAGCCCTGTTTGGTGCTGGATCAATGAAGCAGGGGTCAGCCTGGCCCAGTGCGATACCGTTGGCTCTTTCCACCGCCGCTCCATGCAGCTGCCGCATGCTGCGCTCGATCCACTTGCTCACCTGCCTGTGTAGGGCCTCCTGCAGCCGCCTCCACCAACACCACCACAAACGCGACATCTGTCACCCCCAGAAGCCACCCCTCCACTTCAGTGTACCGAGGTCACCGTGTCCCGCTTCCCGAGCCGATCAAGGAACGTTAGGGAGCTTTACGAGGACGCGGTAAGTGAGTTCACGGACCATTTACAGCCCCCATCTTTCCCCTTCACCTTCCACCACCAACATCTTGGAATCTGTAGTACAATTAGAAGTTGTAGTAATGTCTGATTAAAACCACTAATTTATAGGCACAGGCCTTGAGACCATGAGCTTTCTAGCTCTTCCTATGTAGAGCTACACACTTCAATAGCAGGCGCATTGATTTAATAAAATAGTAAGTCCATGCCATTGTTCAACGCGGTATTTGCGTTTGCATTATATGTTCATATCAAACAATGATTAAAAATAACAAAACTATCGGGTAATATCAAATATGACTAACAGCAAAATGTCAAAGTTCAAAAACAGATTGAATAACACTTTGAGGTGGTGACATTGTCCTTTCAGTAAAGTCAACTTTTGGTTAGACAGTTTTAATATTAACTAGACCAAGGGGGACCCTTAGGTCCCGTCCCCTCAATGCGCAGTTGCGGTGGGGGGGGGGGGGCGGCCTGCAGAGTCACACACACACACTAACCACGCCCCACACTCACTAACCACCCCCCACACATACACTGACCCCTCCCTTGATATTATATAAATATTATTAATTCGCTCCTTTTACCCATCCCCCGCCCTATCCACTCACGCATAGCTCCCAACTGTGCAGACGCGGCTAGAGAGGGGGGGTGGAGACGGAGGGGGAGGGGGTAGAGATTGAGGGGTGGAGGGTGGGGCGCGCGGCGTCACAGGTGCGGGCTGGTTCCCGAACGCAATACTCCACCACTCACCCATAGGTCCCAATATTCACCACTCCCTAGAGAGCGAGGGGGGGCAGAGATGGAGGGAGGGAGGGGCAGAGAGGAAGGGGGGGCAGAGAGGGAGGGGGAGCAGAGAGGAAGGGGGAGCAGAGAGGGAGGGGGAGCAGAGAGGGAGGGGGAGCAGAGAGGGAGGGGGTGCAGAAAGGGAGGGGACACAGAAGGAGGGGGAGAGGCAGCACCTACCCAGGTCATAGAGCAGCAGCCTCCCTACCAGGAGCCGGGCCAGAGCGATGCTGCGGGTGGGTGTGTCCCTGAGCGAGGCCCCTTCTCCCCCTCTCCTCCCCCCTCTCCCACCTCTCTACTCCCCCCTCTCCTCCGCCTCTCCATTCCCCCTCCATCACCCCTCTCCACCCCCTCTCCCACCATCCCTCCACTACCCCCTCCCTCCACCACCCCTCTCTCCCCCCCACCATCTCTCCCCCCCTCTCCCTCCTTTCCCCCCTCCATCTCCCTCTTTCTCTGCCCCAGGGAGGGGGTAGAGAGGGAGTGCAAGGGGGTAGAGGCAGCACCTAACCAGGTCATAGAGCAGCAGACTCCCCACCAGGCAGCGGGCCCGAGCTATGCTGCGGCCGGCATGGACCCGAGCAAGGCCGGGAGCGATCTGAGGACGGTCAAAAGCAGCGGAGGGCCGGCTGATCGTGGCTTCCACGAGGGGAAGCCCACCCACCCGCATGACAGACGATCGGGCGTGGGAGGCGGAGAGGAGGTCGTTCCCCATGATGGCCAGGTGTGATCGGGATCACCAGCGAGGAAAAGGCACCATGATTCCGCGAGTCCCTGCGATCGACGGAGGAATCGCAGGTCTCCATTGAAGGCCTCTCCCAGAGGGAGTAATGTCCGCCACGATCAACTTCCCATCGCGCTGTCCCGCATCCTCACCCGCGCCCGCGCGGAGGTAACGGCCGCCGCCACAATATTCTAGAACTTCAAGGAGCCCAGCAGAGTATGCAGCACGACCTGAGCAGCAGTTTAAAAATGCTAAGAAGTTAAAGTTAAGAAGCCAAGAAGTACAAAAGACAGAACAGGGGTGACGTCACTAGCAACGCGAGCAGAGGCAGGCAGGCAGAGCCATTGTGACGTCATCCGTGAGACCATCTCGTTTATTTACCAAGTTATTTTGACTTTTTTGAACATTTTCATAAATAATTCGGGAAATAATGCATCAAATTTTCATATGTGATTTTCGACATAATGGTGTAAATCTCTCGGAATATGTAAAAATTTTACCATTAGCGCGTTGTGTTTTTGAGGAGATGTGAAACGCAGACGAACAAATACACGCACACACACAAATACACAAATAAATACACACACATCCAAGATCAGAGTTTTATAAGTATAGAGATATGAGATGCCAGGAATGATTGGGTTTACATACGAAAAGTGTTGGACGGCACTGGACCTGTAGTCACTGGTGTTTAGAAGTATGAGGGGGACCTCATTAAAACTTAACAAATAGTGAAAGACCTGGATATGTGTGGATGTGGAGAGAATGTTTCCACTTGTGGGAAAGTCTAGCACCAGATGACATAGCCTCAGAATAAAAGGATGTACCTTTGGAAACAAGATGAGGAGGATTTTTTTTGTAGTCAGGGGGTAGTGAATCTGTGGAGTTCATTGCCACAGAAGGCAGTGGAGGCCCAGTTAATGGATATTTTTAGGGTGGAGATTGACAGATTCATAATTAGTAAGGGTGTCATGGGTTATGGGGAGAAGGTAGGAGAATGGGTTTGAGAGGGAAAAATAGATGATTGAATGCCAAGCGTTGTCAGACAGCAAGCATTGTAAGGCAGCAACTCTACCACTGTGCCATCGTCCCGCTACATTCTACAACATTCGAGTTTAATCGGACACTACATTGATAAATCTTTGAAACTCCACAAACAAGTGCGTTCAAAGTATGCTGTATGTCTAGGGCAGGGAAAATCCTGGGCTTGGACTATGCCCCATTCTTGGTTACAGGAGGAAACCATGCAAGTATTTTAACATCATATTTTACAAGGATAAATAATTGGCATGGATTTTCCAGAGGGATGCTGATCATGAGGAAACTTTCTCCAAAATCAAACTGTTCCTAGGTGTGAATTCCCCCTTCTATTGTGTTGCGTGCCAGCGGCACAAAGCAGTGACGTTCCCGAACAGTCTGCAGTGTCAAACAGATCGATGAACTCTCAGAGGAGGTATAGCTTTTAAAATATTGCAGGAAGTGAAATAAATATTGGAACATGCATCTCCATTTAAGGCAGAAGCTAAAATGTAAAAGTAGCTGCATTTTTAAAAGAAGACATTTTAGATCAACACACAAATTGTTGGAGGAACTCAATGGGTCAGGCAGCATGTGTGCAGAGAATGGACAGACGATGAACTGTAATGTCCAGCTACAGGAGTAGGTTCTTCCCTACAACCATCAAGCTATTAAACACTGCAACCTCCAAATAGGTTCCGAACTATATAGACATGGGGACATTATTTTTGACTTTACACTATTGTTGTCTATTTGTCTGTTTTTTTAAAAAATATACTGGACTTTTTGTTGTTGTTTATTCTGGGTTTTGCAAAGTACCATATTTCTATGCCTGTTTAGTGCTGTTGCAGGTCAGAAGTTCATTGTTTTCGGGACATATGACAATAAAACGCTTGCGACTCTTTCAGGTCAGGACCCTTCTTCAGCCATGTTGTCCGTTCATTCCCTCCACAGATGCTGCCTGACAAGCTGAGTTCCTCCAGCACTTTGAGTTTTGTTCAAGATTCCAACATCTGCAGTTTCTTGCGTCTCCAAGAATTTTTAGATGTTAGTTGAGAGAATAAGCAATCCTAACAGCTTGTTCTGCCATATTAATTGTAGTTATGCTGTTTAAAAGGAACTAGCCTTTGTCAACAAGGCTCAAGATTCTAATCTGTACAAACAGTTGCAGTTGACATCAAATCACTGCTAGTTTGTATCTTCAAAGACTGCATCAACTCAATGCAGAGCTGCAGTCTATCACTAGTTAATCTGGTTAACATTAGTTTCACCTGGTAGTTATGGTCGATGCTGATAGTCGTGATTGGGAATATGGGCTATTAACTGGACAAGTTACAGGGTCAAAGTTGGACACTCTAACAACCATTTTGTTGTACCATTGCCAGATCTTTTAAACTTCACTCCCTGCAGGAAACGAGCCAGATGTAATGTTTGTAAAGCAGTCAATGTATACGCCAAACAGTCACTAGCAGCAGTTAAAGCAGGCAGATCATATTGTCAGCGACTGACCCTGCCAATGTGTAGTGTTCTGCTTTCTTTTAATCTGCTACAGCTGAAAACCCATTCACTGGCAGGGAATATCATCACCACTTTCCCCAGTCTCCTCCCAGCTGCTGCCTGAATCAATGTGACCCATGCTGACTCTGCCACAGGGAGTGGGTGTAAAGGAACTCACGACACATTTTCAACGCTGCGTCAAGGACCTTTCTTGCCCATTGGTGATGTTGTGAAGAGGGCAGATTGCACGGTATTTGGAGGATGGTTCAGTGCAAGGCTTGTTCTTTCTTTCAATTAGGCGATGGTCTATGATGCAAGACGCAAAGTGTTGGAGTTACTCAACGGGTCAGGCAGCATCCGTGGCGGCACGGTGGCGCAACAGTTGAGTTGCTGCCTTACAGCACCAGAGACCCGGATTCAATCCTGTCTATGGGTGCTGTCTGTATGGTGTTTGTACGTTCTCCCTGTGACCATGTCGATTTTCTCCTGTTGCTCCAGTTTCCTCCCATATTCCAAAGATGTGCAAGTTTATAGGTTGATTGGTTTCAGTAAAATTGTAAATTGTCCCTGGTGTGTAGGATAGTGTTAGTGTACGGGGTGATCGCTGGTCGGCACGGACTCGGTGGGCTTTAGGGCCTGTTTCCGTGTTGTATCTCCAAACTAAACTAAACTAAAAATTCTCCTACCAGCAGCTTCCTGAGCCAATGTGACCCATGCAGACTTTGCCAGTGGGGGTGGCTATAAAGGACACTGTGAAATCCAACATCTCTTCCAGCTCCTTCACTGGGCTTTTGTGTGCTCTCAGTGAGGACATTCAAGCTTCTCATCCCTTGGCGGGAACGGTGGCCTTTTAACAGAGGGTCTGGGACATTGTTGGGACATTTATTCGTCCTCCAGAGACCTCCTGCGACAATGAAGCTTGGAGCAGGCTGCCTGGGAGTGTGCCGTGGGGCCTGGCATTGATGTGTCCCGCCCTGCAACCTTGCCTGAGCTGCTTTACAACAGACCCTAGAGGCACAGCACAGAAACAGGCCCTTCAGCCCACCTAGTCCATGCCGACCATCGATCACCCCGTACACCAGCACTAGGGAAATTTACAAGTTACAGAAGCTAATTAACCTACAAACCTGCACGTCTTTGGAATGTGGGAGCACCCGGAGAAAACCCACAAAGTCACAGGAAGAATGTACAAAAAAAACTCTGTACGGGCAGCACCCATGGTCAGGATCGAACCCGAGTCTCTGGCGCTGCGAGGCAACAACTCTACTGCTGCGCCGCCTCCATTATTGTCACGTGTATCGAGATACAATGAACATTTTTGCGTGCTTTCCAGTCAAACGGTACCATACATGAGTACAATCAAGCGACACATAAGTACAACAGGTAGTATAAAAAAGAGAAAGGAAACAGTGTAGCATATAATATTACAGGTACATAGAAAGTGCTGATAAAAAAAGTGCATAGGCTGCAACGAGGTGGATTGGGTGATCAGGAATACATTCTGATTATCTGAGAAGTCCGTTCAGAAGTCTGATAACAGAGGGAAAGAAGCTGTCCCTGAGTCTGGTGGTGAGCACTTTCAAGCTTCTGCACCTTCTGCCAAAAGGGACGCAGGGAGAAGAAGGAATGACCAGGGTGGGACAAGTCTTGGATTATGTTGGCTGCTTTCTCGAGGCACCGTGATGTGCACTTGGAGTCAATGGTGGGGAGTCTGGTCTGTGTGATGGACTAGGCTACATCCACAACTCCATGCGATTTCTTGTGGTTTGGGGCAGAACTGTTCCCAAACCAGGCTGTGATGCATCCTGATAGAATGCTTTATATGGTGCATGTGTAGAAGTTTGCAGAAGTCACTGGAGACGGCACTAGCAATAGACAAGGAATAATGTGTATTGCTACTTTGCATCTGTCTTTCAGGTTTAAACATTTGCATACGTTTATAATAGATAAAGGTGGGACTGAATGAATAATTAGTTTGTTTTTAATGAATCAGGTAGTAAAGTAATGTCCAATTGCAGCAAAAGAGGTGATATCTTTAATTTTTGTTTAGCACGTGCAGGCTACTCATCTGTCACCCCATGTGACCGCAGGGTCACATAAACCTTTCTCGGAGTTGCCTGGAGATTCCCTCTTGTCCTTTGTAACTCTAATGTGTTGTGGCTGTTTGTTTAACCTCTCCTTGTCGGACAAACCTGCCTCCATTTATCACAAGTATCATCTTCCTGATATAGAGAGACCACCCTGTACAGAATATATCAGATGAGATCACACTGGTGTCCTACACAATGGCAATATCCTTACATTCATAGTCAATTGTGATATAGTCACCGAATCATATTGCATGGAAACAGGCCTGTCAGCCCATCCATGCCGAACAAGATGCCCCATTTGCCAGCATTTAGCCCATATCCCTCAAAATCCTTATACTAGTGCAAAAACCCCCAAAGTGCGGCCAAAGACAGTCCATAGTACATTGTTGAGGTCAGTGTTGTGCAGCCAGTGTTCAAGAGGCTGATGGGCGCTGGGAAGAAACGGTTCTTGAACCTGGAGGTCACGGTTCTCAGGCTCCTGTACCACCTTGCTGATGGTAGCAGTGAGATTAGAGTGTGGCCAGGGTGGTTTGAGATAGTGCCTCCTGTGGGTCCCTTCGATGGTGGAGCGGTCAGTACCTGTTATGGACCGGGCAGTCTGCACCACTTTCTGTAGATCCCTTCAATGGTGGGGAGGTCAGTACCTCCCCACCAAAAAAAAGACACAGAGTGCTGGAGTAACCCAGCAAGTCAGGCAGTAACTCTGGAGAGTCTGAAGAAGGATCCCGACCCAAAACATCACCTATCCATGTTCTCCAGAGATGCTGCCTGCCTGCTGAGTAACTCCAGCACCTTATGTCTTTAAAAAAAAAATGATGCTTCCTGGCGTCAGATTTTAGCTTTCATATTGGTAAAACAGGTTCTCCTTTCTTATAATGCTACAAAATTTATTTCTGGTTTTATAGTTTTTCTTCCAGTAATTTATAGTAACTTAGTAAACTGAATACATAACTGATTATTCTCAAAATGTATTTGTTTGTGAGCAAATAATTAACTTTGTAAGTTATATGTTACCAACCAGAAATGCATTTGTAAAGAATTATATTTAAAGTAGTTGATTCACCACACTGAAACGCTTTCGAGCAAATTAAGTTCAGTTTAAACTGTACAAAATAAAATATGTTTGTTTGCAAGGTAGTGAACTATCTAGAAAGTCGAAACAAGGATCAATGAACAGTCCATGTCCTCCAGAGATGCTAACTGACCCGTTGAGTTCCTCCAGCACTTTGTGTTCTTTTCAGTAAACGATCTATTATGGTACAAGCCATTACCTTTTTCCAGCTTTCATCTCCACCCCCTCCTCCCCCTCCCTCACCCCCCAACAATCAGTCTGAAGAAGGGTCATGACCCGAAACATCACCTATTCATGTTCTCAAGGGATGCTGCCTGAACTGCTGAGTTACTCCAATACTTTGTGTCCTTTTGTGTATTAAGCAGCATCTGCAGTTCTTTGTTTCCACAAAATAAATTGGAATAATTTTTTGGGGATGAATTGACTTTGGCAAAAAACTGTTCAGAAGTCCTCCTTTAAGGAACCGAGATGCTCCGTTTTAAATTAATGACTCCACGTTATTGTGAAAGATTAATTCTGTGGAGGCCTTTGCATTATATGTGACGCTCAATACCTATTGTGTAGTCCGTGATGTCATCCTTCCTGTTTTATAAAAACCTGTAACTGATCAGTGGGGCCGTGCAGAGTGAGGAATTTGCTGTGGAATATGCCTGCGCTGAAACTAATGTGGTATGTGCCTATTGTGTGCTTACTTTTACTGAGAGCGACTGTGTGATCGGTCCCACTGATAAAGGTTAAGTTCAACACACAGCGCGAGAGGAAAACCGCAGTTTCAAAGTGGCTCTGAACGCTCTCTTGTTTCTTCATTCTTTTGACAGGAATTGAGAGGTGGAAGTTCACCATTTCCACCGTCAAAGCAACTGCCTGGAATTCATTCAAACTGCGCCGTTAGTGCGGACCTGGAGAAAACAATGGAAGCAGGCAACAGTAAGGGTAGGTGCCTGAAAATGTCTCATCATGGTCAATCTGTCCACAGAATGTCAGAGGAGCTTTCATCTGCATTGTTCTCTTTTGTTTTAATGATGGAGAAAATGGACTTTTGTTTCCAGGTTTTGTCCGATTGTTTCTTCGTTCCTTAGGAAGTTTAATTGACTTTACTTTAGTTTAGTTTAGTTTAGTTTAGTTTAGTTTAGTTTAGTTTAGTTTAGTTTAGTTTAGTTTAGTTCAGTACAGTTTAGTTTAGTTTAATATTGTCACTTGTACCGAGGTAGAGTGAAAAGCTTTTTTGTTGCATGTTATCCAGTCAGCCTCTGAAGAAGGGTCTTGACTGAAACGTCACCTATTCCTTTTCTCCAGAGATGCTGCCTAACCCGCTGAGTTATTCCAACATTTTGTGGCCATCTTCAGCGTAAGGTTTATACATGATTACAATCAAGTCGTCTACTGTGTACAGATACACGAAAAAGGGAATAATGTTTAGTGCGAGATAAAGTCCAGTAAAGTCTGATTAAAGATAGTCCAAGGGTCTCTAATGAGGCAGCTGGGGAGGTCAGGATCGCTCTCTAGTTGATGAGAGGATGGTTCAGTTGCCTGATAACAGTTGGGAAGAAATTGTCCCTGAATCTAGAGGCGTGCGTTTTCATACTTCTGTATCTCTCGCCTGACGGGAGAGGGAAGGAGAGGGAGTGACCAGGTATCCTTTAATAAGGATAAGAAGGTCTGAAGAAAGGTCTTGACATGAAATGTCACTTGTCCAAGTTCTCCAGAAATGCAGCTGACTCGCTGAGTTACTCCAGCATTTTGGGTCCTTTGTGTAAACAAGCACCCGCAGTTCCTTGTTTCTAGAGCTTCACTTTGATTTAATAAGGTTCAGATTTACTTTTGGCTCAGGCAATATTTGTGATCTCATTGATGACTCCCTCTACCCCCATCTCTTCTTTTCATCTCCAGCTGGAAATGATAAGAAATCAGGTTTCCTTTTCAATCTCTGCAAAAAAAACGCTGATTTCTAATCGTTTTATTCTAATTTTAATACAACAACAAAGAGGTAAATATGGGCATTGTAATAACTAATTGATTATTTAATGCTTGATTTGGTCACCCGAACACAATGAATTGTCTAACCAAAGGGTGTTTCATGCTTGTACAGGTCTTACTGACTTACTATTTATTTGCTTACAAATTGCCCAATTTTATTACATAAAAGGATTCTGCTGATACCTGTCACACGTGGAGATTGTTGACTCATAGTCATACTGCGTGGAAACAGGCCCATCGACCCAATTTGTCCATACCGACCAACGGGCCCCATCTGCACTAGGCCCACCTTCCGAAGTTTGGCCCATATCCCTCTAAACCTTTCCTATCCATGTGCCTGCCCAAGTGCCTCTTAAATGTTGTTATAATCCCTGCTTCAACTACCTCCTCTGGCAGCTCATTCCATATATCCACCACCCTCTATGTGAAAAAGTTGCCCCTCGGGTTCCTAACCCCTTTCACCTTAAACCTGTGCCCCCTAGTTTTTGATTACCATTGTGGGTAAAAGTGTGCATTCACCCTTTGTATTCCCCTCTTGATTTTATAAACCTTTATAAGATCACTCCCCAGCTTCCTGTGCTCCAAGGAATAAGGTCCTAGCCTGCCCAACCTCTCTCTGTAGCTCAGGCCCTCAAGTTCTGATAACACCCTTGTAAATCTTCTCCGCACTTTTCCCAGCTTAACAACATCATTCCTTTAGCAGGGTGACCAAAACTGAACACATTGCTCTAACTGGGGCCTCACCAATGTCTTGTACAACTGTAACATCATGTCCCAACTTCGATACTCAGTTCCCCGACTGATGTATAAACAAGGAACTGCAAATGCATGTTTACACAAAAGGACACAAATTGCTTGAGTAACTCAGCAGGTCAGGCAGCATCTCTGTAGAACATGGATAGATAACATTTCGGGTCGAGACCCTCCTTTGAAAAGGAAGAAGAATGGTCCTTACCCGAAAGGTCACCTAACTATGTCCTCCAGAGATGCTGCCTGACCTGTTGAGTTTCTCCAGCAATTTGTGTCCCTGACTGATATCTTTGCTGGAGGGATGGTGTAAGGGATTCTTACACTTTCAGGGAAGCATAGGTAGCTGGAGCTGAACGTTTAGTGAGCCAGTGGGAACTTTTCTCATACCTATGAGGTTAAAAATCCCACCATGGGTGACTTCTCATGTGGCACTATCGTTAACATCATTTGGTGGTGCCACCAAATTTGCAAAAAAGAGTCCAGGAGTATATAAGGTTGACAAAAATGCTGGAGAAACTCAGCGGGTGACGCAGCATCTATGGAGCAAAGGAAATAGGCAAAGTTTCGGGTCGAGACCCTTCTTCAGACTGATGTGAGGGTGGGTGGATGGGAAGAAGAAAGGAAGAGGCGGAGACAGTAGGCTGAGGGAGAGCTGAGAAGGGGAGGAGAAAGCAGGGACTACCTGAAATTAGAGGTCAATGTTCATACCGCTGGGGTGTAAACTGCCCAAGCGAAATATGAGGTGCTGCTCCTCCAATTTATGGTGGTCCTCACTCTGGCCATGGAGGAGGCCCATGGGAGTTGAAGTGCTGAGCCACCGGGAGATCAGGTAGGTTAATGCGAACCGAGCGGAGGTGTTGGGCGAAGCGATCGCCAAGCCTAGGCTTGGTCTCACCGATGTAGAGCAGCTGACACCTAGAGCAGCGGATGCAATAGATGAGGTTGGAGGAGGTGCTGGTGAATATAAATCCCTTCAATTAGTGAGACAGATTTGCCAGCGTGTGTAAGGCATTCCCAAAATGTGCATAACGTTGTGTTTCTCTAGGTTTGATCAAGAGGACAAATTCTTTATTGTTCTGTGAATGAGTTTCTTGTCTAATGTTTCTCTGTATTATTAAAAGACGGTATATGTTAAGCTATATGATGAAATATGCTCAGAGAAAGAGCCACTAAAGGGTGTATCTAACGGAAATGCAGAGACAAAAGCCACATTAGTGCCTTCCTTCCTTTAAATTTTATTCCCAATAAAAATATATGCAAAACAGAAACAGTGCAAATTATTAACACATTCTTAGGGTGTCTCTGCATTCAATATTGCTGGTGTTTTAGCCAGTAGTGTTAGCACCTCTCTATACACAATATCGTTGCCACTCATGTGGCCCACTGGGGCAATGCCCCTTCCATTATTTGAGGGGTGTCCCCACTGGACTCTACCCTTCAATGTCCAGCACTGGAAGGACCCTAAACTGGTCCCCCCCCCCCTCACCCACCCACAGAGCCTTGGCATTTGCTGCACCAAACTTCAGTGCGTCCCTCAGCACGTACTCCTGCAGTCTGGAGCGGACCAGTCGACAACATTCCCAGACGGACATCTCGTTCTGCTGGGGGACCAACAAGTTTTGGGCAGACCAACGAGCGTATTTCACCGAGTTGAGGGTCTTCCAGCAGCACTTAATGTCCATCTCTGAGTGTGATCCTGGGAACAGACCATAAATCAGTTACAGTGCTGTTCGGATGAACCATGACACTGTCCCTTGCATCTTTCACCAGTCTCTCTTTGTAAATTCACACTCTGCAAAGAGGCGGCAAACATCTTCTCCCCTTTGGTCCAACTTGTCTGCGCCGATCAACATGCCCCGTCTTGTCCAATTTGCCTGTGTTTGGCCCATATCCCTCCAAACCATCCCTGTCCAAATGATGTTGTGATAGAAGCTGCCTCAACTACCTCCTCTGGCAGCTTGTTCCATACATCCACCACCCTCTGAGTAAAAATGTTGCCCCTCGGGTTCCTGTTAAATCTTTCACCTCTCACCTTTAACCTGTGCCCTCTGGTTCTTGATTCCCCCACTCTGGGTAAAAGACTGCATTCACACAATCTATTCAATTTTATGTATTTATATAAGATCATCCCTCATCCTCCTGCGCTCCAAGGTATAAAATCCTAGTCTGCTCAAACTTCTCTGCACCCTTCCCAACTTAATGCTGATAAGTCTGAAGAAGGGTGTCGACACGAAACATCATCACCTGCCATCCCATCCATAGATGTTGCCGGACCTGCTGAGTTACTCCAGCACAGTGTTTAGCTCAAGATTCCAGTTTATTGTGTTGCCATCTTTCCTATGGCAGGGCAACCAAAGCCCAATGCAAAACTCCAAAACTCTCCTCCTCACTTCTATCTTTCAGACTGAAGAAGGGTTCCCACCTGTAGCATCACTTATTCCTTTTCTGCAGAGATGCTGCTTGACCCGCTGAGGTACTCCTGCATTTTGTGTCTCTTTGTGTAAACTAGCATCTGCTTGTTTCTAGATCTTCACTTTGCTTTAATAAGGTTTAGATCAACCACACTTGGCTGAGGTATTTTTGATCTCATCGATGACCCCCTATCTCTTCCTATGATCTCCAGCTGGAAAATAAAAGAAATCAGGTTTCTTTTTCACTCTCAGCAAGCAAAAGGCTGATTTCTACTTATCGTTTCATTCTGATTTTAGGACAAAGACGAAGTATAAACCAGCACCTGCAGTTCCTTTCTACACCATACAAATAGTTCTCTCTTTCCCCTTTCTCCACCTCAGTGGCTAGTGTAAGCATTGAAAGCATTAGAAGATGGACTTAAATGACAGATGACTACGAGATAGTTGAGAAACAATACAGACTGGAAATGTGAAGCATCAACTCACAATAGGTTATTTTCCACTGCAGTGAAGGTGGAAGGGAGGTTGTACTTGGAGCTGGTCATTAATCATGTACGGAGTATCAATGTGAAGCTGTCATCAACAGGCCTGCTCTGCCGCTGAGATATATTTCAAGGGCAATTGATCGGAAAGCATTGTACCTTCAGATCCTGGACAATGGTCTGTCCATCTTCTGAGGAAATAGCTTCTCAAATGTAATGCTGTAAAGAGTATAGTTCCCCATCAAAGACAGGTGGTCTGACACCAACAAATTTAAGTTACAGAAACAGAAGTGATTTCACTTCATTAAAGAAAAGAGAAAGTGTAATGCACCCAAGAATACTAAAGGACACCTACTTAGCCTGTTGTGGAACAACGGTAAAGGAAACATCAGTGTGAGTTAAGAGGATACGTGGACTCTGCCCCTCCTAACTATACTCAGAGATCTACTGTGCATTTTACAAAGGATTATGCTCATTTTAATATGGTAACAACTCTGGGAACAATCGTATCAGTTAGGACAGACACACTTCCTGACATAACTGTTTAATTAAAACACAAAATGCTGGAGGAATTCAGTGGGTCAGGCAGCACCTGTGGAGGGAATGGACAGACGGACTTTCGGGTCGGGACCCTTCTTCAGACTGATCGCTTTATGGGTTGGCAATACATTACACGTTTTATGTTCATTGTATTTGTTGTCAGAGGTTCCAGTTTTCTGTGACTGAGGTAGATAGGGTGGTGAAGAATGCTTTTGGCATGCTGGGATGTTACGTTACAATTGTACTAGATATTGTCGAGGCCACATTTGGTGTGCTGTGTTCAGTTTTGGTCACCCCGCTGTCAGATGGGTGTCATTCAGCTAGAAACAGTGTGGAGAAGATTTACGAGGACGTTGCCAGTACTTGAGAGCTTGAGCTATAGGGAGAGGTTGGGCAGGCTAGGATTTTATTCCTTAGAGCACAGGAGGCTGATGGACGATCTTATAAAGGTGTATAATATAATGGGGAATAGATAGGGTGAATGTAGAATCTTTTACCCACAGTAGGGGAATCAAGACCTAGAAGGCATAGGTTTAAGATGAGAGGGGAAAGATTTAATAGGAATCTGAGGGGCAATCTTTTCACGCAGAGATGGTGGGTGTATGGAATGAGCTATCAGAGGAGGTTGTGGAGGCAAGTACAGTAACAATATTTAAAAGTCATTCGGACAGGTACATGGAAAGGTTTAGAGGGATATGGGTCAAATGGAGGCTGGTGGGGCTCATGTAGATGGGGCATCTTGGTCGGCATGGGCAAGTTGGGCTGATGGGGCTCTTTCTATGTTGTATGACTCTTTGACACTATGAGAAGACCTTCTGAGTTCCCCATGCAGTTTGTTTCTCGCTAAATTATGAACAAGGTTTGTCTGCAAAGCCCTTCGGAAGCGAGCAAAAGCCACGCGTTTCACAATATTTTACTCTTCAGTTGATTGAGCAAACATTTAAAACGTTAAGAAACACTTAGCATTTCTTTCTGAGGGATTAAAAGCAACTCCCTCATGCGAAACAAAGGTCTCTCAGTTTTGCCACTACCCAATGCAAAACAATACTGAAATAAGGAAGTGTTAAAACAGGAAATGGCTCTGGTTTAGATCTGGCGGTGATTCAGGCTTCACATGGGAGCTGACACTCACTCACAGGAAGCCTCAGTCGCTCGGGGTAAAATGCCGGCTGAAACAGGCTCCTACCTCCTGCTGGGCCAGTCAGATAATTACTTCCTTGTGGACCTGCGATCAGCTTTTGAATGTTTTCTCCACTCCCCCCCCTCCCCCCTCCCCCCTCCCCCCACCACCACCAGGGTGGTACAGTGGCGCAGCAGGTAGGGCTGTTGCCTTACAGCGTCAGAGACCCGAGTTCGATCCTGACTACGGGTGCTGTCTGTATGGAGTTTGTACGTTCTCCCTGAGCATGCGTTTTATTTTCTGGTGCTCCGGTTTCCTCCCACATCGTGTGTAGGATAGAACTAGTGTATGGATGATCGCTGGCCGGTGTGGACTCGATGTGCTGAAGGGTCTGTTTCCACGCTGTATCGCTAAGCTAAACTAAAATAAAACACTTGTAATTAAGCTGCAGGCATGGAAAAATTCAGTGAAACTTCAATCTTCAAACACTAAATCTGCACTCTCTTCACTTATTTTCCAATAAATTGCCCTTCGGATTTTTCGGTGCATTGTAGCTCATGGTTTATCCAAGGCATCATGAGATTTTCAGTTGATCAGTGTGCTTATTGGAGCCTTCTCAATAAAGACAGAGTCAAACAGCAGGAAAACAGGCCCCTTGGTCCAACTCTTTCATGCTGACCAAGATGCCCCAACTAAGCCAGTCCCATTTTCCTGCGTTTGGCTCATACCCCTCTAAATATTTCTTATTCGTACACCTGTCCAAATGTCTTTAAATGTTGTTATAGTACCTGCCTCAACTACCTCCTCTGGCAACCTCTCCCTTTAGCTCAGTCCCTCAAGTCCTGGCAACATCCTTGTAAATCTTCTCTGCACTCTTTCCAGCTTAATGATATCCTTCCTATAACAAGGTGACCAAGATTGAACACCATACTGCAAATGCGGCCGCACCACCATCTTGTACAACTTAACATCCTAATGTCTATGCTTAATATTCAACCTGATGAAGTCAATGTACTGAAAGCCTTCTTGACCACCCTATCTACCTGTGACGCCACCTGCAAGGAACTATGTACCTGCACTCTGTTCTACAACATTCCCCAGAGCCCTGCCATTCACTGTGAAGGTCCTGCCCTGGTTTGACTTCCCAAAATGTAACACCTCAAACTCCATTAACCATTCCTCAGTCCACCTCCCTTCTTCAGATTGATAGTTCTTCCAGCACTGATTTTTGCCACAGTTGCTGTCTGACCCACTGAGTTCCTCCAGTATTTTGATGCTTTTGCTCCAAATTCCAGTATCTGCAGTTGCTTGTACCTCCATTGTTCATTTATTTAGCGAATGCAAAGTCCTTTAGCCAAGCAGTTGCCTCTTGATCTGCTGTATGAAGGGTGACAAGTCCTCCTTTAAGACTTTTTTGAGGGCATGCTTCAATGATGATGATGTGTCGCATTGTTTGCTGCTCTCCACAAGCACACCCTAGGGTTGGGCTGCTGCCCCATTTGTGAAGGCTGGCCAAGCAGGGGCCATGTCCAGTCCTGAATAGACAGATGACGTCAATGAAGTGTTGGTGGGCGAGGACTTCGATGAGGAGTCGCTTGGCTGCAGAGAGGCCTTCAACATTCAGCTGTAGTTTTCGGAGAGCAGGTCCAACTGCTAGGTGCTCTTGAGGCTGATCGTTGTCGCTGCTTTCGGCTTTGGGATAATGACTAGGATTCTTTGACTTGGCTCTCAGGTGTCGTCTTGTAGAATTTAGTCTGCTGGAAGGATCATTGGCTTCCCCAGTCGAGCCTGGGTACTGACGGGGGGCGCGACGAGAATGCTGATCCTTAGCCCCCTCCATTGTTCATGATTTAGCTTGATGATTTAGCCTATCAGTCAGAGAAACCAGAGTGAGATATAGAGTATTAATTTCCATTAGCATATCAGTAGCATAATGTGTTTGTTGTACCACTTGGGCATGTAACTTCCAAGATAACCTTGTACTAACCTGGACTGTAAATATTTAGTCTCCTCAGGGGCAAGGACAACACAAGTCCTAGTTTCCTGAATCAAGTCAAAAGTATTTAATTGTCATATGAATCGGCAAGAAATTCTAATTTCCTGCAACTTTACAGGCCCATTAATGCAATGCAGGCAAATAAATATATAATAATCAATAATGCAATAAATTAATAATTACCACAATAGTGCAAACCCAAAGTCTGTATTGCAACCAAAGAAACAGTTCTTTATGTACAAGATCATGAGAGGAATAGATAGGGTGAATCCACAAAGCCTTTTACCCAGAGTAGGGGAATCAAGAACCAAAGGACGTAGGTTTAAGGTAAAGGGGGGAAAGATTTAATAGGAACCTAAAGGGGCAACTTTTTTACACAAAGGGTGGTGGGTGTATGGAACGAGCTGCTGGAGGAGGTAGTTGAGGGAGGTAGTATCACAATGTTTAAGGTAGACAAAAAAGCTGGAGAAACTCAGCGGGTGAGGCAGCATCTATGGAGTGAAGGAATAGACGACGTTTCGGGTTGAGCCCCGAAACGTCGCCTATTCCTTTGCTCTATAGATGCTGCCTCACCCGCTGAGTTTCGCCAGCTTTTTTGTCTACCTTCGATTTTTCCAGCATCTGCATTTCTTTCTTAAACATCACAATGTTTAAGAAACATATAGACAGGTATGTGGATAGGATAGGTGTAAAGGGATATGGACAAAATGAGGGCAGGTTGGACTCGTGTAGATGGGGTATATTGGTTGATGTGGACAATATGGGCTGAAGGGCCTGTATTCATGATGTATGTCTCTGTGACTTTCTATGACTTGAAGATCACAGTTGCTGAGGTAAGTGTTGTGCAGTGTTCAAGAGCCTGATGGTTGCTGGGAAGAAGCTTTTCTTGAAACTGGAAAACGTTTTTCAAGCTCCTGATCTTCTTCCCATTAGTAGGAGTGAGATGATCCGAGTGGTACGAGTGGGTTATCCACCCAGATGGATCAAAAATGCTGGAGTAACTCAGCTGGTCAAGTAGCATCTCTGGAGAACATGGATAGGATGACGTTTCAGTTCGGGACCCTGCTTCAGACCCAAAATGAAATGTTGCCCATCCAGCACATTATGTCTTTTTTGGTAAAGCAGCGTCTGCAGTTCCTTGTGTCTACATTACCCACCTCGCTCTT
>JAXLNO010003470.1:0-17971 GCA_038087875.1 Malacoraja senta
TATGTCCTCTGATTCTTGATTCCCGGAACTAAGCTGGGTAAATGACTCTTCTTTCATTCGATCTTTTCCCCTCATGATCTTATACCCCCCTATAGGATCAATCCTCAGCATCCTATTCTCTGAGGAATAAGGTCCTAGCTTGCCCATTTGCTTCCTATAGCTCAGGCCTTTGAGTCCTGGCAACATCCTCTTCGATCTTCTCTGCACTCTTTCCATCAGAGTGACCAAAACTGAACACTGTACTCCAAACGAGGCCTTGCCAACATCTTGTGCAACAAACATAATATCTCAGCTTCCATACTCAATACACAGACTGATGAAGGCCAGTGTACCAAAAGCCTTCTTGAGCACCCTATCTATCTGTGCCACCACTTTCAAGGAACTGTGTACCTATACTCCTAAACCCCTCTGCTCATTAACACACCCTAGGACCCTACCATTCACAGTGAAGATCCTGCGCTGGTTTGATTACCAATCCTAGGCTGCCTACCTAAATTATGTACAGTGGCTGACTTCAATTTTCTAATGACAAGTAGGAGAGAAGATCAGCCAAGATACCAGCTCTTGATCACAGTGCAGCAGCTTCTGATTGGAGATGTGCATGGGTACATATGTGGGGGTGTTGGTTATTTCAAGACCATGCTTCAACCTTTCTTCTTCCTTGCTGTTCATGCTTTGCTAGAGAATTGTGTTCTGAAGTCAGATGAACCAAAAACTGGCAACAATTAGCAAGCTAGATGTATCACAATTCCATGTAGCAACTGGTCTGCCCCAGATTGCAAGGGAGTTGTGAATGCAGCCCAACACAAATTAACTGAATCCATTGACTCCATCTGTATCTCACACTGTCATGGCAACGTAAGCAAGGACCACTCACACTAGTCATTCTCTCTTCACCCCTCTCCCGTCAGGCAGAAGATACAAAAGCTTGAAAGTGTGTGCCACTAAATTCAGGAATAGATTATTTGCTGTTATCAGACTTTTGAAAAGACCTTTCATGTGCAAGGCATGATTTTCTGATATTCCAATCTACCTCGTTGCAACCCTTGCACTTTTTTTCGGCTGCACTTTCTTGGTAGCTGTAGCACTATATTCTACATTTTGTTTATTTTCTCTTTTGCATGACCTGATGTACTCATGTATGATATGATTTGTCTGGTTAGCACATAAAACAATGCTTCTCACAGGATCTTGGTACATTGACAATAATAAACACCAATTGAAAAATTGCCTGCAATTCAAATTCCAGTGTATTACGGACTTTCAAACTGGCTGTAAGCTGGAAAGGAAATCATGAAATATGTGTTTGTGCAAACACTTGCTTTCCTTCTGGACCCCTGCTATGTGATAATGTCACTAAAACAACATGTCATCACATGAATAAAAAGCTCAGTGTGTCTTGCTCTCTCCTCAACTGGCATCTGTAAGTGTGAACATTGGATGAAATACGCTGTAGGACTCATCATTGGATCCGTGAGTGGAGAAGTGGTAGACGAAAAGTGCTTTATACCAGAATTGGTTGGAGCCAACCAGATGGTCAACCCATGAATTTATGGAACATATAACCGTTCAGCACAGGAACAGGCTCTTCAAGCCAAAATGTCTGTGCTGAACATAATGCCAAGGTAAACTAATCTCATCTGCCTGCCAGAGACGGATTTACCTATAGGCTTCATTGGTTGAAGCCTAGGGCCTCAAAATCTAGGGGGTCTCCGGCCAAGGTGTTTTTTCCCAGAGTAAAAAAAATCCTGAGGAAAAAAAAAATTGGAGCGCAATCAGCGTTTCCACTTTGACGGAAATTACCCGAAATTCTGGTTCCGGCCCGCTGAAAGATTTGGGGAAATAATTGCGACCATCTGCGCCTGCGCAGTTGGTGGAAGCTGGTGACGCAGTAGCGATGCACAATGAAGCTGTCTCTCCGCGCCCGGGCGGGTTCAGATCTCCATTTGCACTCCGCACAATCACCTCGATGCCTCGTGTCTACTCTAGGTAAGTAGTGGAATATTGCATTGCGGGAGTGCCCGTTTCTCCGGGCTGTGGGGGGGGGGGCTGCGGTGTCTGCGGCGTGGAGTCGGAGCCTCGCTGCATGGGAGGGAGGGAGAGAGGGAGGGAGGGAAAGGGGGGATGTGAGAGGGAGAGATGGGGGAGAGGGGTAGGGAGAGGGAGGGGGAAAAGGGGTTTATCTTTAGTGAGATTGCAAAATTAAGTTAGGTTTTAGAGCAATTATATTTTCTCCTCCATATGAATAATATCACACAATTGGAACGGCTTTCTTTTCCTTGATAACAATACTGAAAAATATGAATTCCATAGTTTGTGACTTTCTTTTTGCATCATATTTTTAATGTGCACACACTAACACAGTCGAACTGTAACAGGCAATCAAATCAACACACACAAAACATTTTCTAAAAAAAGGTTTTATTTACTGCAAAAACTTACAGTATTTTATTTGCAGTGTTTGCATGCTCCTTTATAACATTTTACATAACATATTTCAGTACAACTTGATTAAAACAAGGACAACTTCAATTCTTGATTTAAAAAAATGTATACAACAATGACCCCAATCATCCCATTCCAACCACTCATTACTCTTGACTCTACCAAAATTATTTCTGAAGTCATGGACATTTTTAAAACAGACATGCTGACTGCAACGGAAAAAAAACCCAATCCACAAAGGAAGAACCAGTTTTGAACCTGTCTGTGGGCCTGGGCATTACACCACTATGCTAATGGTGTGAGCAGGAAAGGCTGAGACGGAGATAATGACATTATCTTGGAATACACAAAGGAAGGAAAAGAGCCCAGCAGACGATGGGATAATGATCAGGCTGAGGGATCATGACATCAGCAAACCCCTTATCATCGGAAGCCTATTGCTCATACCAGATCGAAACTGGGAATCATCAAAAGACCGTTTTGTCCAGAGGACCACCTGGGGGGGGGGGGTTTCAAGGGAGAAACTCAGGTATA
Organism: Malacoraja senta; assembly: GCA_038087875.1. Classification (NCBI taxonomy): domain Eukaryota; kingdom Metazoa; phylum Chordata; class Chondrichthyes; order Rajiformes; family Rajidae; genus Malacoraja; species Malacoraja senta. The sequence goes on from JAXLNO010003470.1 coordinate 2,980, forward strand.
AAAACTCGCTCTCTTTCTGCTCTGCTGGACGGCTCGTGAGCCTGCATCAACCTAGCTGAAAGTACCCCAGACGACCTGGTGATGTTCCCGGAAATAGGATAAAGGTTGAGAGAAGAAGGGTAAAGGAGGTGTACTGTACTTGCAAGTAAAATTGTGTAAAATAAGTTTTACGACGTGCCCGATAATTTTCTCCCATAGTCTTAGTTTAAAGCATAAGTTTAGTCACGTATTATGTAGTGTTGGTGAGATTTGATCTCTCATTTGTTTAATAAAGCCTGTAAATTTTAGACATGCTTTGAGTCCGTCTTGGTTTCTGTTTTCTCTCATCAGCACGCTCTGGTCAAGTCAACCTTTTATCATATCCCACCATAATTCCGATGTCTAGAACCTAGGGGGATCCCCTTTTTCAGGCAGTTGGGCTCGAAGTTGAGTAAAGGGAACCAGAACACCTACACAATGGCGACCGCGGCAGGACCTCGGTGGTTTGGGATATGTGACTTGCCAGAGGGGGTGAGAGAACGTAGCAAGATGGAGGAGAGAATCTCCTCTTATCTGTTTAAAAAGATCAATCTCACCAAACAATGGGTGATAGCCCTTTTGGCAGCATAGCAGCCTGCAGCAGCTGCAGCAGAATGGACGGAAAGCAAAGGGTATAATAAAGGGCAGGAAAAGGCAGTTTGGCTAGCGTGCCTATCACAGCAGATAGCCAAAATGGAGAGACAGGTAGAGAGTCTAGAAGAGCAACTGAGAAAAGCTAGGGCCAGCGCTGAGGAAAGCGCTAGAGAAGGGGAAGGGCTTTACGAGGAACTCAGTGAAGCCAGGCAGTGTATCTTGCAGGCTAGGGAGTCCCACAGAAATGCCCAGGAATTCCTCCAATGCCAGGCGGTAGAGGCAAAGGAGAGGGAACGGAACGCCCAGGAACTCCTGGCTCAGAGTACACAGAGGTACAGGGAGCTGGAGCATACAGGGTAGCCCGTAGCGAGCTAGGGGATTGTGATCACGGGCCTTGCCAGGCAAGGATAGCGCAGCTGGAGGAGACTCTGTCCAAGACTAGGGGACGGGTTCACCTGGTAGGACCAGGGGGGTCCCCCAGGGGCAGAGGGCTTCCCTCAGCACGTGATTCCCCAGGGGCAAAGGGGAATAGACCGCCTCCTGAGGCCCCGGGAATAGGTCCGGGTCGGCAGGTGGGGTTCGGGTTGTCCGGGGACGGACAGGCCCAAGGAGAGGGGGGAGAGCACCCTCAGTTAGCGGCGTCTACGCCATGTGTAGCACACCACGAGGTGGTGGGGTTACCGATCATGGTGGGAGAGCAGGGGGTAAAGGGGCAACAGCCCCGGGTAGGGCAGATTTGCCCGGTACGGCAAAGGAAATATGGTCCCCCGGTAGGGCAGGCAGATAGGGGGCCCATAGAGAGTGATATCATCATTCCCCATGGGGGATGGTGGCTCACGTTCCCAGGTTAACCAGGGCGGGAGACCCGTCATTGCATTTTATGGAGGTGCAGCAGGCAGCCGACATAAACGATTGCGATGAGGTAGAACGGGTAAAGCTACTACTGATGACCCTAGATTCCTACCTATGCAAGGCAGTGACCTCCAGGGAAGGGGGAAGACCTGAAACATGCGGCACAGACATCGGTTCTGGAGGCCATGGGATTGAATCAGGGTAGTCCTTTCGCCAGGGTGGGGGAGACGAAGCAGCAGGTAGCTGAGTCCCCGGACATGTTCGCAGACAGACTGTGGGCAGTGTATGAGGGAGCGTGTGGGACGCCTTTAGATAGGCGGAATTTAGATGAGAGAACAGCCCACTGGCTGAAGACTCTGGTAGCGAATTGCCTCCTGCGAGTTAGGGCAAAGGCCGAGCACTGGTTCGACCCAGCGGACCCAAACCTTAACGAGGCGGAGGTAATAAGGAAGCTCACCCTTGCATATCGCAACGGGGAGAGAAGTGAGGAGAAGTCCTTTAAGGGCAAGGTGCACAATATAGTACCGGCACCCCCCAAAAGAAGGGAGTGGAAACAGGAAGGCAGCCGGACCCCCGGCACCTTTATGACTGCCAGCGAAACAGCCCACATTCCTATGCCCGTTAGAGTATGGCCCATGTGGGAGACCCTGGTCGGGAGTTATCTGCTAGACACAGGTGCTTCCAGTAGCATTGTCCACACGGACAATCCCCGTACATCCCCGCTATCTAGTGGGGTGCCCTATAGGCCACGGGGCGAGGGAAATCAGAGGGCGGATCACTTGGCCAGAGAAGGAGCCAGGAGTGGGAAAGCTTGGGACCCCTATGAGGAAGGACAGGTAGCTGCAGCCAGGAAGCAGCCTCGAGAAAAGGGGAGTGCGGGAGTGGTTTTGTCCCCGGACCTGACCACAGTCCAGGCACAAGACCCCATTTTAAAGGCTGCCTCAGCAGCCATTTGCAGGCAGGAGAAGATAGAGGGACCTTATGGGGGTAAAGACATGTCAGTAAAGGAAGGCATGTTATTCAAGGGAGATAAGTGGGTAGTGCCTTCCCTGTACAGAAGGGAATTTTTAAAACTAGCCCATGAGGATCCAGGGTCAGGTCACCCCGGGCCAGAGACCACATGGCAGCGAGTAGAGATGGCAGGATGGTGGCCAGGGCTCAGGGGAGACTTTTGCGACTTTTGCGCAAGCTGTCTGGTTTGCGCAGCAAACAACCCAGATCCCCAGAAAAGGAAGGTTTCTATGGGACACATCAGGAGGGTGCAGGGGCCATGGCAGTCGATTCAGATCGACTACATTGGACCCCTTCCAACCGTTCAAGGGGGTTACAAGTACTGCTTAGTCCTTGTGGATGTGTTCTCAAAATGGGTAGAGGCCTTCCCTTGCAGAGCAGCCACCGCTATGGGTACGGCAGAAATCCTGGTTAAGGAGGTGTTCACCAGGTGGGGACTCCCACAGTTTGTGGAGTCAGATCAGGGGAGCCATTTCACGGGACAGGTCATGCAGTCCACCCTTAGAATACTGGGCATCAAGGCCAAGTGGCATGTGGCCTACAACCCCCAGTCCTCAGGTCCGGTAGAGCGGTTGAACCGGACAATAAAGGAAAGGATAAGGAAGGAAACAGGGGACTCACCCAACCGGTGGGTGGAGGTTTTACCCCTGGTCCTTATGGGGATTCGGGCCAGCCAGTCCAGGAGTACGGGGTACTCTCTCCATGAGCTTATGACGGGCTGGGTCATGAGAACGCCCATGCACGTTATGGTCCCAGCCCTAATGGACAGCTCAGGGAAGTGAACCGGGACAAGTTTGCCAAGAAGCTATTTGAACAACTTAGGCAGGTTCACTGGCAGGCAGACAGAAACATGGGGGCCCAGCACCAGAAACATGGGGGCCCAGCAGGCATTGCGAGTGGGCAGTGGGGGACCAGGTAATGGTCAGGAGATATGCTAGGGTAGGGGTGTTCGAACCCTTGTATGCTGGCCCATACAACATAGTGGACAAGGCCAGTCCCATGGTGTATGCCATTCAGCTTCCCCGTAGAGTCAAATGGTTCCACATCAACCAGTGTAAATTGTTCGACCCCACAAGGGCAGGGAAAAGTAAGAAAGGGGTACATGTCAGAGAACAGGATCAAGAACAGACCCGGGTTGATGTGGCAACCGTAGGGGAGCCAGGCGAGCCCACAGGTAGTCAGCCTGAAGTAGCCTGCTGTGTCCTAGGGCGGGGACTGGAAGCAGCGGGGAAGGATGCTGACTCCAGCCCTCCAACGGCAGGTACCATAGACTGCCTAAGAGAGGCAGAACTAGCAGAAGCAGAGGAGATGGAGGTATCACCTCTGGTGTGGGAACCCCCGGTCAGACGTAGGAGTAACATGGTCACTAAACCCCCAGTAAGGTGGTCCCCATCCCTAATTAAACCTAGGGCTAGGGCCGGCCACAGGAGGGCCGGGAAGGAGAGTGGCCGAAACAGGGCACTTCGGAGTGCGGCTGGAGGGAGCCCAGTCTCCGCAGGGAACATGGGGGTATCTCGAAACCCCGTAGTGCAAAGGGAGGTGAGGGGCAGTCAGGCCTCTCGACAGGAGCAGTTCTGGCCTGCACGGGTGGGCCCACCAGAGGGGTGGCCCCAGCGTGACGGGGACCAGTAATGAGTTGGCCACCCGGAGACGGGTGGCGTTGTATATAGCATTGGTTTGTGTGTGAGTAGATGTAGTTAGCGTTTAGTAATAAGATATAGGGTTTTGTATAGATACAGGGAAGAACAGGGACGGACAGTACGGGAACGTCGGCTGCATCGAAGGGATGGGCTGTGGAAAAGTAGACCACAACAGACAAAGACAAAACCCCGAATGCCATTATTAGGACGGTAGCCGCTACCATCGGCCGGATGGCCACTCTTCCATGGGTGTGATGGAGTGCAGGGAGGCGGACGGCGATGTGGAGGCAAGGAGGTGTTTTGCTTTGTTTTCCAGATGGGTAGCCCCACCGTATGGATGATGGCAACGATGTGCCTCCGGATGTGCATGGCGCGTCGCGGGGACACGGAGGAGTCCATCTTATATGGGTGCTCAGGGGACAGAGCACCCCTCGTGTCTACTGGGCAAGGAAACCTGGTAGCGGATAGCCAGGCCGGATACTCCCATGAGGGGAGATGGCCTGGGTGGCTGGGGTCGAACTCGACCAGGTTCTCCAGCCACAGGAGCTTCGCCTACGGGGAAGTATCCGTACCTTGTGCCGAGATACAGATGGCTACCGACCGGGTTAGGGTGACTGAGGGTAGGCGGGTGTGTTTAACTTGTAAGGGGGACGTTCCTTTGGGGAGATGGTGGTGGCTCAGGAAGCTGAGGGATCGATCCTCGGACTGGAAAAGACTGGACAATGATACCTGCCGGACCATCACGGGGTCACCGGGAGGGATCACTGTATGGATACATAGATACATAGAAAATAGGTGCAGGAGTAGGCCATTCGGCCCTTCGAGCCTGCACCGCCATTCAATGTGATCATGGCTGATCATCCAACTCAGTATCCCGTATCTGCCTTCTCTCCATACCCCCTGATCCCTTTAGCCACATGGGCCACATCTAACTCCCTCTTAAATATAGCCAATGAACTGGCCTCAACTACCCTCTGTGGCAGAGAGTTCCAGAGATTCACCACTCTGTGTGAAAAAGTTTTTTCTCATCGCGGTCATAAAGGATTTCCCCCTTATCCTTAAGCTGTGACCCCTTGTCCTGGACTTCCCCAACATCGGGAGCAATCTTCCTGCATCTAGCCTGTCCAACCCCATAAGAATTTTGTAAGTTTCTATAAGATCCCCTCTCAGTCTCCTAAATTCTAGCGAGTATAAGCCAAGTCTATCCAGTCTTTCTTCATATGAAAGTCCTGACATCCCAGGAATCAGTCTGGTGAACCTTCTCTGCACTCCCTCTATGGCTATAATGCCCTTCCTCAGATTTGGAGACCAAAACTGTACGCAATACTCCAGGTGTGGTCTCACCAAGACCCTGTACAACTGCAGTAGAACCTCCCTGCTCCTATACTCAAATCCTTTTGCTATGAAAGCTAACATACCATTCGCTTTCTTCACTGCCTGCTGCACCTGCATGCCTACTTTCAATGACTGGTGTACCATGACACCCAGGTCTCGCTGCATCTCCCCTTTTTCTAATCGGCCACCAATTAGATAATAGTCTGCTTTCCTGTTTTTGCCACCAAAGTGGATAACCTCACATTTATCCACATTATACTGCATCTGCCAAACATTTGCCCACTCACCCAGCCTATCCAAGTCACCTTGCAGTCTCCTAGCATCCTCCTCACAGCTAACACTGCCCCCCAGCTTAGTGTCATCCGCAAACTTGGAGATGTTGCCTTCAATTCCCTCATCCAGGTCATTAATATAAATTGTAAATAGCTGGGGTCCCAGCACTGAGCCTTGCGGTACCCCACTAGTCACTGCCTGCCATTGTGAAAAGGACCCATTTACTCCTACTCTTTGCTTCCTGTTTGCCAGCCAGTTCTCTATCCACATCAATACTGAACCCCCAATACCGTGTGCTTTAAGTTTGTATACTAATCTCTTATGTGGGACCTTGTCGAAAGCCTTCTGAAAGTCCAGATACAACACATCCACTGGTTCTCCCCTATCCACTCTACTAGTTACATCCTCGAAAAATTCTATAGAATTCGTCAGACATGATTTACCTTTCGTAAATCCATGCTGACTTTGTCCAATGATTTCACCACTTTCCAAATGTGCTGCTATCCCATCTTTAATAACTGACTCTAGCAGTTTCCCCACTACCGATGTTAGACTAACTGGTCTGTAATTCCCCGTTTTCTCTCTCCCGCCCTTCTTAAAAAGTGGGGTTACGTTTGCTACCCTCCAATCCTCAGGAACTACTCCAGAATCTAAAGAGTTTTGAAAAATTATCACTAATGCATCCACTATTTCTGGAGCTACTTCCTTAAGTACTCTGGGATGCAGGCTATCTGGCCCTGGTGATTTATCGGCCTTTAATCCATTCAATTTACCCAACACCACCTCCCGACTAACCTGGATTTCACTCAATTCCTCCATCTCCTTTGACCCGCGGTCCCCTGCTATTTCCGGCAGATTATTTATGTCTTCCTTAGTGAAGACGGAACCAAAGTAGTTATTCAATTGGTCTGCCATATCCTTGTTCCCCATGATCAATTCACCTGTTTCTGACTGCAAGGGACCTACATTTGTTTTAACTAACCTCTTTCTCTTCACATATCTATAAAAACGTTTGCAGTCAGTTTTTATGTTCCCTGCCAGTTTTCTTTCATAATCTATTTTCCCTTTCCTAATTAAGCCCTTTGTCCTCCTCTGCTGGTCTCTGAATTTCTCCCAGTCCTCTGGTATGCTGCTTTTTCTGGCTAATTTGTACGCATCATCTTTTGCTTTGATACTATCCCTGATTTTCCTTGTTATCCACGGATGCACTACCTTCCCTGATTTATTCTTTTGCCAAACTGGGATCAACAATTTTTGTAGTTCATCCATGCAGTATGTTGGGACAAATGGTGGGCCTATGACCAGGGGCTTTATTTATGTCTATGGGGGTCTGCCAAGGTGTGTCCGGTAGGGGCATCAATCACCTTCATCAAGTGGTGGCAGGACCCTGGGAACGGGATAGATTGGGACCGCAGTGGGCCGGCATGTGTGGCCCCCAGGACTGGGATGATGGTAAAAGCCACCGAACTGCTGGTTCAGGTGAAGAAGCCCCTACCCACAGCCCAACCGAACGACCCTCACAACTGTCCAACCACCACCAAAGGGCCGGAGAATGGGTTAGCGCTTGTGCCACCCAAGAAGGTGCTGCACCAGGGAGTGCATTACGCTGTGGCCTCAGTAGTATTAAATTTGACTGAGGTGCGGTTACCTGCATGGTGCTCCCGCGAGACGGAATTATTATATCAGGCCCTGTTAAAAGACATGTTCCAGAAATTCCACAACCTGGATTTCGGGGACATAGACATAGAAGAGATGTACCGCGGGGGAGGGGATTTCACTATGGGGTCCGGTAGGCAAAGACGAGGGGTGGTTAACGACGGGTTTACAGCATTTGACACAGGGACGTCCATTATTAATAGCATGGACAACGTAGAACTGGCCCTGCAGATCAATCAGTTAAAGGGCCAGTTACGAAAGGTTCTGGGGGAGGAAAATGCGGTGGTAGGATCGGGACTGCATGAAGAGGTGGCAATGACTCTACATCTAAAAGAAATCATAGCACAATTGGAGACACATGCAAAAACGATAAACGCTTTGATTAAAGAGGACCGGAATGCATCCGATCAGGCTGCACAGAATGAGGTGTGTGGGCTGTATGGTGCGTGGTTGTTGGGGGAGGGGAGGGGCAACCTGGAAGACCTGAGGCAAGGTCGGGTCCCCTCCTGGATAAGCAACCAGCACCTAGCACTGCTACACCCTTATAACAGCACTTTGAGTCCTTGTCAGCTTCGTGTGGCCTCCGAGGCCTACTCTGTACCAGTGGATTGCAGAAAGTCCAATCACACCATAATGGGAGTGGTCGTAAGAATCCCGGTGATGGGAACCTCGGCACGACCAGCTCCTCTGTACCGAGTGGAGAACGTGGGAGTTGTTCGTGGAGGGGTGTATATTCGCTACGGGAAGGTCCCGCCTTGTGTCATAGTGAGGGAGCAAGCTGTGACAGGCATTGACCTTTTGGGTTGTCGGAGCCGTGGAGCACATGGGCGCCGAGGCTAGGCCTCAGTGTGGGTTCAGGACTGTTGGGGCACAGCCTATAAACTGTACCATGGGGGCGATGGCGGCAGACCATGTCCCTCCACAGGTGGCGTATATAGGCAGTGGGAAGTACTTTGTCACCACAAGTGCCCAGTGGTATCAGCACGGATCACAGCTGTGGTCAAGGTCAAGGTAGTTTTTATTTGTCACATTCACATACACCCAGGTGTAGTGAAGTGAAATGCTTTTTGCCATTATGCAGCACAGGAAAAAAGAGAAGAATACAGACATCACACCAAGATAGTCTTGACACTAAACATCCCCCCACAATGGCTCCCACCATGAGGGAAGGCACAAAGTCCAGTCCCCAACCCCAGTTCACCCATAGTCGGGCCCATTGAGGCCTCCACAGTTGCCTCTACGGAGGCCCGATGTTCCAGGACATTCTTTTTTAATTTTTACTTTTTATTTTAAATTTATTTATTAGAAGTACATTACATTACAACCACATACATTAGTACTCGTCACTTATGTCTTCTTACAATTAATGTACTCCATTTGTTTTTACACTAGTAAAAGGAAAGGATAAGATTGAAAGAAAGAAGAAAGTGAAGGAAAAAGTGAGAGTGTAGAAAATGTGACAACAAAAAAGGACGAAGACCCTATAAGAACAAAATTAAAAACAAAAGAAAAAGAGTTAAGAAATAGACCCTAGAAAAGAAGGAGAAAGAGAAAGAGGAAAAAGGGAGAAACAAATATTTTTTATGAGCATTACGCAAATGGGACATTCCAACTCTTCAACTATCATCCCCCATTACCTGACCTCAATTTTTTTAAGGTACCTTTGCACCCTATATTTGTAATAATTCTATAAATGCAGACCACGTCAGGTGGAAGTGATCTGGTTTACCTGCTAGGAGGAGTCTTATCTCTTCTAGGTGTAATGTTTCGAACATATTTGAAATCCACATGTTTATAGTTGGTATTGGAGCCTTCTTCCAAAATTTTAGGATTAGCTTTTTCCCAGTTATTAACCCATAGTCTATTAGTTTCTTTTGAAACACATTTAGTTCTGGACCATCTTCCGTTATTCCGAAGATAATCCATTCTGCTTTGGGTATCAGTTTTATTTTAAATAATTTTGTAAAGATTTCGAAAATTTCATTCCAAAATTTTTGAATTTTTGTACAGAAAACAAATGAGTGCGCTATAGTAGCTTCTTGGGATTGACATTTATCACAAATAGATGATGGATTTTAGTTTTGGAATAATATAATCTATGTAAAATGTTAAATTGTATTAAAGTGTGTCTTACATTAATCGGACATTTATGCACGTTTAATAAGTGTTCATTCCAACTTTCCTTTGAAATTTTAATAGCTAACTCTTGTTCCCAGTCTCTTCTGATACCCTCCGTAGATGGTTTTTCTACATTTAAGATAATATTATACAAATATGATATTAAGTTTGCTGATTCAGCTTTTATCTGCATTGCCTCATCCAATACATCTGCTGGGTTATTATAATGATCTTTTGTATATTTTTTCAAATAGTCGCATATTTGAAAATATTTAAAATATTGATTATTTCCGAGTTTATATTTTATTTGTAATTGTTGAAATGAAAGTAATTTTCCAGTTTCATACAAGTCACCGAACGTTTTAATTCCTAGTCTATCCCAATGTGTAAAAGCTTTATCTATAATAGAAGGATTAAACGAAGGGCTATTAACTATGGGTAATAAAAGTGATAAATTTCTTAATTTTAAATTTTGTTTTATTTGTTTCCAAATTCGGATTGTGCTATGAATAATTGGGTTCTTATTATAATTTATATTATTCAGTTTCATTGGAGAGAGGAGGATCGCTCCAATGTTTCCAGAGGAGCAATCCTCTTTCTCCATTACAATCCAGTCCACTTGCTGGGCGGAGTTATCCATCAGTTGAATCATATTTTTAATATTTACTGACCAATAATAATACATAAAATTAGGTAGTGCTAAACCCCCTAATACTTTAGGTTTATGCAGATGAGTTTTTTGTATTCTATGTGATTTATAGTCCCATATAAAATTAGTGATATCTGAGTCGAGTTTTTAAAAAAACTTCTTTGGTAAGTATATAGGAATCGATTGAAATAGGTATAAAATTTGTGGTAGAAAGATCATTTTTATTGCATTTATTCGGCCTATTAAAGACATCGGGAGCGTTTTCCAGAATTTAATTAGTGTGTTTAATTTATTAAGTAGGGGATCAAAATTTGCCTTAAACATACCTTGATATGTTCTAGTAATTTCGATTCCCAAGTATTTAAATTTTTCTGTAGCTATTTTAAAAGGGAATTTTAAAAGATGTGTTGAATCTTTCGGTTTTATTGACATAATTTCACTTTTATTCCAATTTATTCTATATCCAGAAAAAGATCCAAAGTCTTCAATTAAATTTAATATATTTGGTATAGTGATTTGAGGTTTTGTAATGTACAGTAATATATCATCCGCGTATAAAGTTATTTTATTATGTGAATCTTTAGTATTATATCCATGGATATCAGGGTGTATTCTATTTTTTTCTGCTAGCGGTTGAATAATGAGAGCAAACAGCTGTGGTGATAATGAGCATCCTTGTCTATTTCCCCTTGATAGTTGGAATTTCGAGGATAATATGTTATTAGTTAATATTCTAGCTGTAGGTTTATTATATAGTAATTTGATCCATAGAATAAAATTCTCTCCCAGTTGGAATTTTTGTAATACTTTATCCATGTAATTCCATTCTACTTGGTCAAATGCTTTTTCAGCATCCAGCGAAATAATTGATAATTCTTGATCTTCAGATTTGTGTGAGTGCATTATGTTGAGTAAACGTCTCATATTGTTAGATGAGTATCTCTTAGGGATAAACCCCGTCTGATCTGGGTTTATTAATTTACTAATGTATTTACTTAATCTTCTAGCTAATGTTTTCGCTAATATTTTTTGATCTGTGTTTAACAATGCTATAGCTCTATATGAACCCGGTTCTTCTAAATCTTTGTCTTTCTTAAGTATTAGTGTAATCGTTGATTCCGCTAATGTATCAGGTAGTATTTGTTTTTTAAAAGCATATTGGTACATTTTTTGTAATCTTGGTATTATTTTATCATAAAAGCTTTTATAAAATTCATTAGTAAATCCATCAGGACCTGGTGTTTTTCCATTCTTTAGTGAGTTTATTGTATCTTCTAATTCCTTAATTGAAATTTGTGCACCCAATTCCTCTTGTTCCTTCATCTCTAACTTTGGAAAGTTACAATTATCCAAAAACGTTGTGATATTATTGGAATCAATTGTCGTTTTAGATGTATACAAATTCTCATAAAATTGCGCAAATCTTTTATTAATATCCTTCGGTGTTGTTAATAATTCCCCTTTATCTGATTTAATCTTTGGGATAATATGTTCCTTTTCTCGTTTTTTTAGCTGGCGAGCCAAAAGTTTATGCGGTTTATCCCCAAATTCAAAGTGCTCTTGTTTTGTAATTTGAAAAAGACTTATAAGTTTGGCAGATAATAATTTATTTAATTTAAATTTCAAAATTATTATTTTAGTATGTTTATCTATTGATGGATCTTTAGCATTATCTATATCCATTTGTCTAATAAGTTCTTCTAACTGTCTTTGTTCATTCTTATTCTAGCCGGGTGATGTTCCTCCGGCGTCGGGAGAGTCCTCCCAGCGGCTTGGGAACCCTGGAACGGCCGCTTCCGCACTGGGGGCCGCGGCTTCCGAAGCCAACAAGGCCGCGCCGGTTGGAGCTCCACAACTGGCGATCTCATCTAGAGATCCCAGGCTCCTGGTGTCAAGTTCAGCGCCGCCGCCCACAGCTGGTCGCTCCACAGTTCCGCAGCTCCGCGATGTTTTCCCAGCGATCCTCAGCTCACCGGAGCTCCAGCGCGGAGACCCGGGCAAGGCATCGCCCGCACCGCGATAGCGCTCCAGCGCTGTGCCGCCGCCGAAGCCGAGTTTCTGGGCGGTCCCCGACAGGAAACGCCGCTCCAGGCCAGGTAGGTACGCTGAAAGGTAGTTTCCCCCTTCCCCCCCCACACAAAAAAGTCTAGACCTCCAACAAACCACTTAACTAACTAAAATAAAATAAATAAAAGATGAAAGGACAGACAGCTGCTGGCTGGGCAGCCGCACACAGGTCAGCGCCCCCGATCGGTGCCCGATACCGCACAGCAGCTTCTGTTTTAAACCCAGGGCAGAAGTCCATGTGGCACAGCAGCGAATATTACCCATCCCGGAACCTGCTTCGGTTCACCTCTCGGTACGAGAAAATGTAACTGACTTATTTAACTATGTGGCCCATTTTGGGTATGATATTCCCCCAGTGAATGAAAAATTAAAAGAGTTGCTGGCGGCGGTCGAGTAGTCGCACAAACACTTCTTCTCCCTGGAACAAAAGACACTGGATATCGCCAGGGAGATCGAAGAGATCAAGTCTCCAAGTTGGTGGGACCTGGAGTCCTGGATCATAGTTCCAGCATGGGTCCGCATCGTGTCCCATGTTCTGATCATCTGCCAGATGATAATTGTGGTGTATTTGCTATGCATTAATTGCAAATTTAAAAGGCGGAGGAGGATGGCCAAATTACAACAGCTGGTAAATCGAGCCGCCCGACGTCGCTGTAACGACACCTCGTCACTGTAAAATGTCTGTACTCCATTGCAATAGTTTCGTACATATGTTGTGATCCCTGCATTTTCAGGGAATGGTCATGATGGTACTATATGGTTTGTAGGATTGATTTAAAGAAAATGAGGTATAGTGTAAGTTAATGTGCTTCGAGGGCCTAGTTTAGCAATTAAGGGGTCTTTTGGGGTACATAATTTCACCATCTCGCCAGGAGTGTTTACAGCTCTTGAGGCTGGAGGATTGCCCACTAACTCTGTCAATCGATACGGTCCATGCAAGCCTGGACGTATCGTAGGGGCATGTAAGTTATTGTGGAAAATCCTCAGATTATGGAAGAACTCGGGGATGAGGACCATCGACATTTTTAAAACAGACATGCTGACTGCAACGGAAAAAAAAAACAATCCACAAAGGAAGAACCAGTTTCGAACCTGTCTGTGGGCCTGGGCATTACACCATTATGCTAATGGTGTGAGCAGGAAAGGCTGAGCCGGAGATAATGATATTATCTTGGAATACACAAAGGAAGGAAAAGAGCCCAGCAGACGATGGGATAATGATCAGGCTGAGGGATCATGACATCAGCAAACCCCTTATCATCGGAAGCCTATTGCTCATACCAGATCGAAACTGGGAACCATCAAAAGGCCCTTTTGTCCAGAGGACCACCTGGGGGGGGGGGGGGGGGAGGGGGTGTTTCAAGGGAGAAACTCAGGTATAAAAAGCAGGAGTCAAGCCAGAACTCGCTCTCTTTCTGCTCTGCTGGACGGCTCGTGAGCCTGCATCAACCTAGCTGTAAGTACCCCAGACGACCTGGTGAAGTTCCCGGAAATAGGATAAAGGTTGAGAGAAGAAGGGGAAAGGGGGTGTACTGTACTTGCAAGTAAAATTGTGTAAAATAAGTTTATGACGTGCCCGATAATTTTCTCCCATAGTCTTAGTTTAAAGCATAAGTTGATTCATGTATTATGTAGTGTTGGTGAGATTCGATCTCTCATTTGTTTAATAAAGCCTGTAAATTTTAGACTTGCTTTGAGTCCGTCTTGGTTTCTGTTTTCTCTCATCAGCACGCTCTGGTCAAGTCAACCTTTTATCATATCCCACCATAATTCCGAGGTCTAGAACCTAGGGGAACCCCTTTTTCAGGCAGTTGGGCTCGAAGTTGAGTAAAGGGAACCAGAACCCCTACACACAGTTGAACTGTAACAGGCAATCAAATCAACACACACAAAACATTTTCTAAAAAAAGATTTTATTTACTGCAAAAACTTACAATATTTAATTTGCAGTGTTTGCATGCTCCTTTATAACATTTTACTAAACATTTTTCAGTACAACTTGATTAAAACAAGGACAACTTCAATTGTTGATTCAAAAAAATGTATACAACAATGACCCCAATCATCCCATTCCAACCACTCATTACTCTTGACTCAACCAAAATTATTTCTGAAGTATTTGTCATAAATTTGGTGCAAAAATGCTCCAAAATAAGGCTCAGAATGCACCAGAGAGCATCGAAAACCCCAGAACCCCGGCCGCAAGGGACTGAGCTTCATGCTTGTGATATGCTCTGCGCGCAATTATTTCATATAAAATGTTAGTAATCCTGCCATGCCACTCCCCGTTTTGAAAAGCTTCGTACGGGCCTGGTGTATAATATTTTTGACACTCTCATAGGCCTTTCATACATATGCTGTCACAACACACTGTAGTCTCTAAACAACACTTCAGTAATTTTCCTTGCCCTCCATTTCAGAATAATAGTGTTTTAAGCCGATAACTCAACACTAGCACTGGCAATAAATAAAAAGTGCAGCTTTCCAGCCCTTATCTCATTGGCCACGCTCGGCTGCACATCGGTGTCAATCTGATGGACTCTTCCATCTTTCTCTCGTCGTGGGGGTGAGGGATTGGGAGGGGCCTCACAAGTGGAATAGCCTAGGGCCTCTCTTCATCTAAATCCGGCCCTGCTGCCTGCACATGATCCTTTCCTCCATTTACTCCATATCCATGCACCTATTTAAAAACCTCTTAAACGCCGCTATTGCATCTGCCTACACAGCCATCCCTGACAAACGTGGTGTACACATCTCCTTTAATCTTTGGCCTTCTTAC
>JAXLNO010003471.1:0-152841 GCA_038087875.1 Malacoraja senta
GTGGTCATTGACAAATCCACACCTGAAGAGTTTCTGATCTGTCGGACAGGTGTTTGGGGATTTTTCTTTATTATAGAGAGAATTCTTCTGTCATCAGCTGTGGAGGTCTTCCTTGGCCTGCCAGTCACTTTGCGATTAGTAAGCTCACCAGTGCTCTCTTCTTAATGATGTTCCAAACAGTTGATTTTGGTAAGCCTAAGGTTTGGCTGATGTCTCTAACAGTTTTATTCTTGTTTCTCAGTCTCATAATGGCTTCTTTGACTTTAATTCGCACAACTTTGGTCCTCCTGTTGATAAACAGCAATAAAAGTTTCCAAAGGTGATGGAAAGACTGGAGGAAAGACTAGGTGCTGAGAGCTCTCTTATACCTGCATTAAGGAGGCAATTACAAACGCCTGTGAAGCCATGTGTCCCAAACATTATGGTGCCCTGAAATGAGGGCACCATAATGTATAAACTATGTATAAACACAGTTGTAATTTCTACATGGTGAAACCAAGATGTATAAAAATGGCCTTTATTAAAATCTAAGAATGTGCACTTTAACCACATGTGATTTTTCTATTACAAATCTCAAAATTGTGGAGTACAAAAAAATTAATGATGGGTCTGTGTCCCAAACATTATGGAGGGCACTGTTTGGACAGGCAACCCAGGGTAACAAGATCCCAGGCTTGGTGAATAGTTTATCTTGGTTCAGCTCATCAGAACTTGGGGTTAGGAGAGAGAGATAGATCAGCCATCATTGAATGGCAGAGTGGCCTAATTCTACTCCTATCACTTATGATCTTATGCAAGTCGAGAAAATTATTGCTTGCAAATCAATATGGTGATAAGTTTCACTGTTTCCACATATTCAACTTGATATTTATTTGCTGCCTTTACCAGGCTGCAGATTGCTTGCATGTAGAGAATTTTTATTTTTGAGAGGTGAGCATCTGTTTGATCTACACCAGGTATGGTAGATTGGGATTGGTTGAGAGAAAATGAAGAAGTAAATTCTTAAATCATGCTTGATAATAACTCTAATATTGCTTGTCTGAAATAAAAGTACTGTAATTGCCATCGAATCCAGCAGCATCTGCAGAAAGAAAAGGTCATGATTTTTTCTGTTAGTCTTTTCATAACAACTTCCTCAAAATATTCAAGTTATAATTTTGTCGTATCGTACTGAGTTTCGAGTTTTATTTTGTTATTCGTTTGCTTTTGGAAGCAGAGCAGTGCTCCTTTGAAGTTGCTGCTTAATTTAGAATAATAGTATACGGCATAATATTATTGTGGCAGTTTTAGGAGGTGGTAAGATGTGAAATCTGAGTCATTCAGCCATAAGGGTGACAGTGATGTCACTTGTGGCACCTATTTAAACAGAACTTCCTGGTACCATGGAGATACGGTGGTTATCTTGTTGATAAACTTGAGCTATTTATCTCTTGAAATGTGCTGTTCCACGTAAGGTACTTGCTCCCTCGCCCGCCCCTTCCCCCATTGCAGCATTAATAGCTATTGTTTTTAACATTGTTCTTTTCTATAAAAGAAAATCAAAAGTGCAGATGCTGAAAGTCTGAAATGAAGGGGAAGTACAACGGGATCTGGGGGTCCTTGTTCATCTGTCAATGAAAGTAAGCATGCAGGTTCTGCAGGCAGTGAAGAAAGCGAATGGCATGTTGGCCTTCATAACAAGAGGAGTTGAGTGTAGGAGCAAAGAGGTCCATCTGCAGTTGTACAGGGCCCTAGTGAGACCACACCTGGAGTATTGTGTGCAGTTTTGGTCCTCTAATTTGAGGAAGGACATTCTTGCTATTGAGGGAATGTAGGGCAATGTGCACTGAAGTTACAAGGAGGCTTAAAAGGGATATGGACAAGTTCAGGGAAGGTGCAAGGACACGGCAGATAAAAACGTAAAAATGTTTTTCTGCCTTTTATTCCATCTGCTGTATCTTTACCCATTCCGTTAAACTATCCAGATCTCCCTGAAGCTCCTCTTCACCCCCCCCTCATAGACTGATATTTCCACTTTGTGCAGTACTATGGAATGTAACCTGGACAAATGTGAGGGCATGCATTTGTAGAAGAACCGATCAGGGAACTCATTGAAACAGACAAGTTCCTTAGGGGTTATTCACAGTCGCTGTGGAATTTTCTTCTCTTGGGTGGGTTGTCAAAAACTTAGTGTTGGGGTCAACTATTCAAGATGGTAATCGGCTTCAACCAGATAGTTGTGTGACTTTGGGCAGCTCTTTCCAGGAGGGCTGTGGAGGCTGACCTTTACGATATTAAGGGAATTGAGAGAGAAGGGGGGTGAGTGGAAAAAAGTAGTGGTGAGGTAAAGTGATTGTGCTGAATGGCAGAGCAGGCATGAAGGGTTGAATGACTTAGACCAACTTGTATTCTGATTTTACTGTCTTTTGCTGTCACCATCAACACCTTGCACAGCCTTTAAAGGACATTTGTTGTGTGCTGCTGGGTATTTATAGATGTATGCAGTATGAGTAGTTCACATACCCATGTACAAATGTTACTGAAAACATAATGACACAATGAATGGGTATGATTGGATGCCAGTTACCTCCTGGAAAGCTGCTCATTTTCTTTCAGAATAAAAACTGATCATGTAAGCCTTAAACTATTGTAGCATCTGGTTCCAAATTGATATTTATATGACTATAATTATATATAATTATATCACTATACTTAATGTGAAGCTTTGGGATAGTTCAGTGCTTACTGTTTCATGAAGGAAAATACTTTTATGTTGTAAAAGTGCTGAAGTAACTCGACAGGTCTGGCAGCATCTGTGGAGGGAATGGACAGGCAAAGTTTTGGGTCAGGACTGTTCTGAAGACTGAAGAAGGGTCCTGACCTGAAATGTCACCTTCCCATTCCCACCACAGATGCTTCCTGGCCAGCTGAGTTTCTTCAGCACTTCATTTTATTCCAGATTCCAATATCTGCAGTTCCTTTGTGTCACATTTATATGGTGCCTTGCAGACTCTCAGAATGTAAAGCGGTTTACAAAATTGAAGTGCAGGGCTTGCAGTTAATTTGTATGAAGCAGAATCTCACACACGGCATTGCAATAATGTTCTGATAATTTGGGTGATATTGATTGAGAAATAAGTACTTTCCTGCAGAAGGGGAAAACCATCCTCCCCTCTCTTCAAAATGAGTGAGACTGAATAGTTCTCTCTATGTTTGTCACAAAAAAAAAATTAGGAGAGACCGATTCTTTTGGGGAGCATTTCATCTTCATCCTTTCCTATACCCTATGTTGGCACAAAGCAAGCAGGAAGGGACAAGGTTGAATTTGTGAAAGTAAGTATTTATTTACATTTTGGTACTCTGGTTGGGCGGCACAATGGCGCAACAGTAGAGTTGCTGCCTTATGGGCCTGTCCCACTTAGGCGATTTTTTGGGTGACTACAGGCGACTGCTGCAAAATTTTCAACATGTTGAAAATTTTTCGGCGACAGTGGTGACAATTTTTGCTGTCGTAGGTTGACATCGGTGTTGTCGTAGGTACTGTTGTAGGTTGTCGCCAGGTGTCGCAGGTGAATTTCATTAAAACTAGTCCTTGGCAGTCACCTAAAGAGTCGCCTAAGTGGGACAGGCCCATTACAGCGCTTGCAGTGCTGTCTGTACGGAGATTGTACATTCTCCCCGTAACCGCATGGGTTTTCTCCAAGATCTTCTGTTTCCTGCCACACTCCAAAGACGTGCAGGTTTGTAGGTTAATTGGCTTGGTAAAGTGTAAATTGTCCGTAGTGTGTGTAGGAGAGAGTTACTGTGCGGGGATCGCTGGTCGGTGCGGACTCGGGCCGAAGGACCTGTTTCCGAGCTGTATCTCTGAACTAAACTAAACTATTTGAACTAGAATTTATATTGTGTTGAAATTAGAGCACATGGTATAGTGGGTAGGGTACTGACATAGATAGAAAATTGGTTGGCAGACAGGAAACAAAGAGTAGGGATTAACGTGTCCCTTTCAGAATGGCAGGCAGTGACTAGTGGGGTACCGCAAGGATTGGTGCTGGGACCGCAGCTATTTACAATATACATTAATGATTTAGATGAAGGGATTAAAAGTAACATTAGCAAATTTGCAGATGACACATGGCTGGGTGGCAGTGTGAACTGTGAGGAGGATGTTATGAGGATGCAGGGTGACTTGGACTGGTTCGGCGAGTGGGCAGATACATGGCAGATGCAGTTTAATGTGGATAAATGTGAGGTTATCTACTTTAGTGGCAAAAACAAGAAGGCAGATTATTATCTGAATGGTATCAAGTTGGGAAAAGGGGAAGTACAACGAGATCTGGGGGTCCTTGTTCATCGGTCACTGAAAGTAAGCTTGCAGGTACAGCAAGCAGTGAAGAAAGCGAATGACATGTTGGCCTTAATAACAAGAGGAGTTGAGTATAGGAACAAAGAGGTCCTTCTGCAGTTGTACAGGGCCCTAGTGAGACCACACCTGGAGTATTGTGTGCTGTTTTGGTGTCCAAATTTGAGGAAGGACATTCTTGCTATTGAGGGAGTGCAGCGTAGGTTCACAAGGTTAATTCCTGGGATGGAGGGACTGTCACATGTTGATAGAATGGAGCGGTTGGGCTTGTATACTCTGGAATTTAGAAGGATGAGAGGGGATCTTATTGAAACACATAAGATTATTAAGAGTTTGGAACGCTAGAGGCAGGAAACATGTTCCCGATGTTGGGGGTGTCCAAAACCAGGGGCCACAGTTTAAGAATAAGGGGTAAGCCATTTAGAAGGGATATGAATTAAAACTTTTTCACACAGGTTGTGAATCTGTGGAATTCTCTGCCTCAGAATGCAATGGAGGCCAATTCTTTGCATGCTTTCAACAGAGAGTTATGGGCCTTTCCCACTTAGGCGATTTTTCAGGCGACTGACTGTCAAGTCGTAGCAGGTCGCTGAAAAAACGGCGACTGTCAGAGTGGAACACACATACACACATCGCTTCCTTCACCAGCCAGTTATGCAGGTGGGGGACAGGGCAAACGGGGGGAGCACTGTCCGAGTCAAATTCACACGGTGCCAAGCCAATGTGATACAGGCACACACCACGATGAACAGGAAGGTTGGCGCTGTAATTAAGACGGTGAAAGCACAGTGTACGGGACTTGCGTGACCTTTAAAAGAGTCCTTAAAAGAGGGGGGAGAAGAGGGAGACGGGGTGGGGAGAAGGAATGGAGACAACTTTTAAGAACCCAGAGATATACGGCTGTGAATCTCGGCGGACATTAACATTATCCTTGGTTCTGAAAACTACTGTTTACGTTTTTCGCCCAATGAGCCAATGAAATTCAACGGTCAGCACCAGCGACAACCTACGACCTCCTGGTGACCCACTACCACAGCACCTACGGCACGAGAATTCTCGCTACTCTCCATGGCGGCTTAATTCTGGTCGCCGATTATTTTTCAACCTTTGTCACTTGCTGCACCTATCTGTCAATCATGTTGAAAAATTAGCGGCGACCAGAATGAAGCCTCGACTAGTTCCGAGAATGCGGGAGACTATGAAGGCGACTCTCCGGCAACCACCCGCGAACATGTGGCGACCACATAGTCTCCTGCAGTCGGCTAAAAAGACCCATCAGAGAGAGCTCTTAAAGATAGCGGAGTCAGGGGATATGGGGAGAAGGCAGGAACGGGGTACTGATTGTGGTTGATCAGCCATGATCACAGTGAATGGCGATGCTGGCTCAAAGGGCCAAATGGCCTACTCCTGCACCTATTGTCTATTGAAATTATATTGTACACATGTACAGAAAATGCTGTATGCACTCAAATAGGTTTCATTCGTTTAATTTCAATCTAATTTTTATTTTCTTTCTATTTATGTTCTATTCATCACTAAATTTTCCAGTTAATACTCAGTTTTAATTAAAAATATATATTAACAATGTGTAGTTACCGTTCTGAATCTGTAGCACTGAATAATGGAATTGATCCTGAGTACTTTCAGTCTCAGGAACAGCCATGTTTAGTTTGCGGGCCCATTTCTCCCACCATCTTCCCTCCTCCTTTCCCCTCTTTTCCCATCTCAGAGTGCTCTATTCCCCATTTATCCCCCCCTCTTCCCCTTCCCCTTGTCTCCTCCCATCCACATCCTTCTCCGCTTTACATTTTACTCTGCTCTTCATCTGGTACACTTAAATCCTTTTCACCTCTAACCTTTGTCACTTGCTGCACCTATCTGTCAATCAAACTCCCCCCCCCCTCCCCCCACAAACTATATTCACCGTGCCAGGCTTCCTCCCGCCCCTCTTCCCTTTTCTAGCCTTCTATTCCCCCCCCCCCCCCACTGCAAGAAGGGTCACGATATTTCGCCTGAATGGACAGGCAAAATATCGCCTGTCCATTCCGTCCCCAAATGCTGTCCGACCACCTGAGTTTTAACCATGATTAACCAAGTCTACTGGATAGACTTGGCTTATACTCGCTAGAATTTAGGAGATTGAGAGGGGATCTTATAGAAACGTACAAGATTCTTATGGGGTTGGACAGGCTAGATGCAGGAAGATTGTTCCCGATGTTGGGGAAGTCCAGGACAAGGGGTCACAGCTTAAGGATAAGGGGAAAATCCTTTAAGACCGAGATGAGGAAAAACTTTTTCACACAGAGAGTGGTGAATCTCTGGAACTCTCTGCCACAGAGGGTAGTTGAGGCCAGTTCATTGGCTATATTTAAGAGGGAATTAGATGTGGCCCTTGTGGCTAAAGGGATCAGGGGGTATGGAGAGAAGGCAGGTACGGGATACTGAGTTGGATGATCAGCCATGATCGTATTGAATGGCGGTGCAGGCTCGAAGGGCCGAATGGCCTACTCCTGCACCTAATTTCTATGTATCTATGTATCTGTATTTTCTTGTCTCCTGTTTACATTACCCATTAAGTTGAAAGATTATTTTTTTAAATAACGTAAGTGCTGTGCTGTGATTGCATTTAGAAATACCTGTTTTCGTCTGTGAGAAATTTTCACTTGATAATTTAATGCCGTTTATTTTTGTGTGGGTTTGTAGTAGTTGATTAAAGGTTTTGAGTTTCAAAGAATTGCCACATGCACTAGGCCTTCAGGTAGAGTTATGGGTATGTATTATTGCTTTGATGAAGCTGCAGCTGCATGCTTGCTTATGAATCTTGATTCTGGCTGCAGTCATTTACAGGTATCTGATATTACTGATATTACTCTCTTTCTTGTGAAGATGTGAATGATCTCCAGAAGTAGATAATGACTTCCCCCAGTATTCAATCTTTTGATTGTTTTGTGGTTAAATAAGATTGTGTATGCATTCCTACAAAGATGATGGGCTGATCCAGCTAGTAGTTATAAATAATGCCCTCAACGATTTTCAGGATATACTCCTGCAAAGTTGAGATTGCTGGCAAGGCTATACTTGCCTTGAGAATGTTGATGAGGCTTTTTTCATGATGAGCTGATGCCTTCGTGGAAATGTGGGGAATGAAGTCTGGCAAGACTTGTGATAAATTCCAAGCAGTGTTAACTAAAGATATTTTTAAGACTCTTGTTTACTTTTTCACAATGCAAATGCAAACCATAAATTATTCTTCAATATTACAGAATGATGTTGATATTTTGAGATATGTTTGAATAATGTACGAAGGAGTTCCTCTTCTATTATGTTAATGTGCTTCAGGGCTAGAGATAGACAAACATAATATTCAGATGTTAACGGTACAATACACAAAATCAATGAAGGTGACAGATTTGTTTCCCTGTTCAGGTTGATCAGTGCAGCTGTGGAGGTATTCGGGTTATGCATTGTGTGGAAGTGGATGGAAGTTGAGCAGGATATTGAAATGTCTTCATGATGAATAGCCATTGATGCTTGTGCTCTGGACTTGTGTCTGAGGAATGGTCATTTTGGGAC
The DNA here is from genome assembly GCA_038087875.1 of Malacoraja senta. NCBI lineage: Eukaryota > Metazoa > Chordata > Chondrichthyes > Rajiformes > Rajidae > Malacoraja > Malacoraja senta. Next base: position 7,913 of record JAXLNO010003471.1, read on the forward strand.
TTTCATGACTATTCCTTGGTACTCCTATTAATACCCCAGCACACTTTCATTTCACTTTACACTGCAGTATAGTAAATTTTCCAGTCAACTCCGTTTAAGAAGAGTGGGAAACAGACAAACGCTCAAGACCTGCTCTAGCCACAAACCTGCACTTTTCTTGACTTCTAATACATATCCCAACTCCAGCTACAGCTGACCACAATCCATACAGTGGCTGCAGCCTGTCTCTGACCGCACGTCCCTATTACACTCCAGCTCTCATTCTGCACCAGGTGTGCCAGATACTGAACTATTAGGACTTTTGAACACTTGGGTGTTGAATTATCAAATTCCTGCTTCAATGCATTTCATTACTTTTATGAATAGTGAATGAAATTTATGTTTCGTACAATTCTTTATCTAACACCATTTGAGTAAAATTTAGTGTCTGAGCTTATTTAGATTTGTGGAAATGGTTATTATCCTAACCTTTGACTGAGTATGATCCAGTTTTTTTGAATAGGTTAGTGAAATATTTCTGTGGTAAAGTATATTGTAGGCATCCTTTTGTGGGCAAATGAGTTGCTTTAAATGAGCTTGAAACGCTGCTGTTCTTAAAAAAGAAAAATTACACGGTTCCTGAGAATTGACTTCACAATGTGACTCATCAAAAGTAGTTTCTTTGAATTTTAGTCATACAGCATGGAAATAAGACCTTTGGCCCATTGCATCTGCCAGCAATCAAAAGCCGATCAATTAGAACAACTTAGAATAAAGGGGAGGTCATTTAAGACTGAGGTGAGAAAAAACGTTTTCACCCAGAGTTGTGAATTTATGGAATTCCCTGCCACAGAGGGCAGTGGAGGCCAAGTCACTGGATGGATTTAAGAGAGAGTTAGATAGAGCTCTAGGGGCTAGTGGAGTCAAGGGATATGGGGAGAAGGCAGGCATGGGTTATTGATAGGGAATGCCGGTGCTGGCTCGAAGGGCTGAATGGCCTCCTCCTGCACCTATTTTCTATGTTTCTATGTTTCTAATTCCAATTTTATTTTCCAGCAGTCTGCTTTCTATTTATCATGGTTCATGTTATCTATGCCCTCATTCATTTTATTTATCTAATTTAGGTCGCACCTCAGATTTCCTTGCTCCTAGGCAAAGAAACGGCCTCTGTAGTCTCACCCTTGTAGCGGAAACACTCCATCCCACCCAACATCCTGATAAATCATCTCCGCACCCTCCAGTTCAGTCATATTCTTCCAACATTGTGGCAAACAGAATTGCATATAATACTTCAGCTGTGGCCTAACTAATATTTAATATTGTGATTTTATATAATGTTTCATGCCATGGTCTTGCAACTTTTATGCTTTATGTTCTATTAAAGAAGGAAAGTATACTGAAACCCTCTGGGATTACAAAAACAAAATGATAACTCTCCTCGCGCGAGAGAGAGTAGTCAAAATAGGCTCCTTCTATGCTCTGTTATAATGATAGTCTGATGTAATCTCTCCCCTACTCAACACTTTGGTTAATTTTCCATCAGATTTTTTTTGCTTTCATCTGTTTCAATAATGTTCTTGGCTGGCTCATTTAAACACCTATTTGAATTCTTCATATTTACTATTTGCATTTGTTGTTTCATAGTTGCTGGTTAGAATGTCAATTTCCATGCATGAGTTTGTCCATGATTGTTAGGAGGTGGTGGATGTCTGGATAGTTTACTATCTTGTTTTTGTGGCTTAAATCTCCAATTCCTTTCTAGTTCTCTCTTTTAATGCAGTTCAAGAACATTCAATTTGCAGTGTTTTGGATAAAGAGAGGTCAGTTGTCAGTGTGCTTTTTGAAACGGTGTGTTTGTTTGGTGCCAAATCCATTTTAAACTGCTATTTTGCAAGTTTCCTCTTGTACGTTTAAACTGTGAGTGATGGATATATATTTAAAATCAGAAGGACCATCGTGTCTCTTTACATGAATGATGAAAAATTGATGTATATGTAACGCAATTGATAAAGGCAAATGGTGTACCGTGCTTTATTCTTATTCTCAGATCATCTTACAATAAGGATGTCCTGCAAGAATCAGACAGGGCTATGGTGAGAGCGTACCTGTAATACCGTTACAGGTTTGCTCTACTGATCTAAAGAAGAAAATATAATGGAGGAAGTGCAAAGAAGCAATAATTAAATCTTCGCCAGATTGATTGCTGTAAACTTTAGAGACACAGTGCGGAAACAGGCCCTTCGGCCCATCGAGTCTGTGCTGACCAGCAATCATCCCGCACACTGTCACTATCCTACACACGAGGGACAATTTACTGAAACCATTTAACTTTTAAACCTGTATGTCTTTAGTGTGGGAGAAAACCAGAGCACCTGGAGAAAACCCACACGGTCACAGGGAGAATGTACAAACTCCGTACAGACTGCACCCATAGTTGGGATCAAACCTGGGTCTCTGGCGCTCTAAGGCAGCAATCTACTGCTGCGCCACTGTGCCAGCCCTAAGTGGTGGCTTTGTCAAGTGAGATGGGATGAAGAAGACTGGGTTAATACTCTAAAGATAAATACTTTCTTTGCCTTGAGGGGAGTAATTTTTGGAATTCTCTTTTCAAGAGGGCTGTGGAGACTTAATTGCTTTATATATTCAAGACTGAGATAAAGAGGTAGATTACTAGGTATTAAGAGAATCAAGGAACATGGAATTATTGAAGGCGAGTGCTGCTGAGATTAAAACTAATGCTGTGATCTTATCGAATGCTCAAGCATAGGATTTTTTCAGGCCAATTCTCGAGAATAGTTTTACCTTTGTATCCAAACCGTGTTATGCAGCATTGATCTTGACAATGGCTTTGAATTGACTGCTTACTGGGTTGGGGGTGGTTATGTGAACATGGTAACATAATAAATAGAAGCAGGCATTGTCCGTGTGGCCCTTCAAGCTTGTTCTGCCATTCAGTCTGATCTCATCTGAAGTGGACACAAAATGCTGGAGTAACTCAGCAGGACAGGCAGCATCTCTGGAGAGAAGGAATGGGTGACATTTCAGGTCGAGACACTTCTTCAGACTGTCTACCTTTGATTCAAACCAGCATTTGCAGTTCTTTCCTACACATGATCTCTTCTGATCTCAGCCTTAGCTCCATTTTCCTTCCTGTTCCCATAATTCTTAATTCTCTTGTAATCCAAAAATATCTATTTTGGGCTCTGAATATATTTAATAGTTGACCTACCATAAATCTGGAGGGGTAGAGGTTTCCATTGTCACCCCATTCCAGTACATCAGGACTAGCATTTGTTTATTGTGAGAGAATTATGAGTTAGCTTCCAAAGTCAGCTTCATTAGCGATTAGTAGCACCCTGATGTCAGGGAAATACATTTAAATTAATGCAACACTGAAGTTGTATTCTGCAGTTCAATATCTTTGAATGAATCGAAACAAACTCTGTTCAAGAGCTTTTCATCTTCTGGGATAAACAAATTATCCTGTCTTTTCACGCGTCTGTTGAATGGAATGAATCATTCCATGTTCGATGGACAGCTCGGCTGGCGGTTTAATAAAATATTTAATTATTGCTATCTCTGAAATAAATGATTAAACAATGCCTCAACAAACTTAACTTGAATTAAGTCAATCAGATTAGTGATTAACTGATTATTGCATGAGCATTACCCGACTCCCAAATCAGACAATCTATTCCATTCTGTAATCAGAAGAGGTTACCAGGCATGTGTTTCTAGGATATCCTCAACATCTCCCTGGAAAATATCATGGCTCCGCTGACCCTTCGGTATCCGTCACCCTTCACAGGTCATGTTGGGGACGTGGTGCCGCTGGGTACCTAAACCATTGCTCAGGAACACATGGAAGCCCAGCATAACTGACAGAAATGTCACACAGCCTTGTAGACCACCCACCCACGTGTCCTGTCCATCTGTGGAAGAGTCTGTGGATCTTGTCTTCACCTTGTCAATCACCGGAGAAGCTGTAGAACTGAAGTAGGAGCAAGTCATCTTTGATCATGAATCACTCAAGAAGAAATTGGATGATACTTGAAGTAAATCTGGTGTATTACTTAGACTAATATCCATCTGTGAATGACAAAAAATACTTTTTAACAGTTTAAATCAGTATATTAGGTTGGATAAGATTTTTTTTGGAGCTATGTCAAAGTATAAACATTTGTCCCACTGCAATTTTCTGATGCTGGATGTGCAGGAATGATTTTTTTCATTGTAACGAGTACAAATCATTAGAGTAGTTCCTTTTATGACCTCTACCATTTTTTAATTGATAGAGGTTTTGGCTTTACAATGATGTATTACACTCATGAAGTTCTCTATTCCATTGTAATTGTGAACATAATCTTGGCTTTGTACCCCCTTCTCCACCAACTTCCTTTGTCTGTCTAAATTTTTATTCTCACATTGAATAACTTCTCCTTTAACTCCACTCACTTCCTTCAGATTAAAGGTGTAACTGTGGGAACGTGTGACCAATCTATTCCTGTCACTTTGGGAAATGTATGGCACATTTGTTCAATCCTTGCAAGTAGCTCTCAACACTGTCCAGTTCATTGATGAATTAATTATCAGTCATTTTGATCTTGTAGAGAACTCAAAAGATTCATCACTTTGATGCCAGTCTCCACATTGCTCTAATTTTCAGCTGGTTTATCACTGCTTCTTCCCCTTCCTTTCTTGAATTCCCCATCTCCATTTCAAGGCACAGGTTAGTGACCATTGTCCACTGTAAGTTCTCCTGCTCTCGGCTACCTTGACCACTATTTCTCGCCCTCCTTGTGAAGGTTGTTGCTTTTTCACAGTCTCTGTTGTGTCTGTTCTGATGTTACCACCATCCATGCAAATTATGCGGACATTTTTTTCCTTGATTAATTTCCCCCCACCCTCCTCCATAGTCATACAGACAGGCTCTTAACCATATCTGTTCCATTTCCCACAGTTCTATTATAATCCCTTTCCTCCCACCACACGGACTGGAGTTTCCTTTGTCCCTGGCCTGGGATTTTCCCTTGTCTTTATTGCCCATTCCATTCCCTGCTTTATTTTTCTGGTTCAGTTTGCTGTCTCTACTGATATCCATTTTCCTCAGAGCACCTTCTCATGCAACAGCAAGCCATGAAAACTTTATATACCACCTTTCCTACTGTCCAGAGATCCAAGCCCTCATTCCAGATGAAGTAGCAGTTTATTTGTACTTAAAAGTGATCTACTGCATTTGGCTCTTGCAGTGTATCTGTCTCACAATGGAAGAATCCACAGGCAGATTGGTTGACCACTGCAGAACATCTTAACTAATTTTGCAAGGTGTATCTGAGCCTGCAGTTGCTTCCCAATTTAATTCTCCATACTTTTATCACTGACCTCTGCTCCAGCCTCTTAGAGCATTATTTATGCAAATAGAGGAGCACCTCATCTTACAAGTTTGCATGTTTAGGGTTTAACAGTGAATTGGACTGTTTCAGATAATCGGCCATGGTACTCTTTCATCTCCTGCTTTGTGAATTTTATTTCGCCTCATTTGGTATTGAAGATTTCATTCATTGCTTACTATTTACATGTTTAAACAAAAGTAGTGGCTTTCAGCCAGAGACAGACTGTGGATTCTATAATCTGGAACATTGCATATTGTGCAGTGTCTGTGTTGCTCGGTCCACCAATCATTTACTGATCCACGTCTCACTTTCTCCCCTTTATATACAACCTTCAGCCTCCCCTCTCATTCCTGAAGTAGGATTTTGACCAAAACATTGGTCATTCCTTTCCCTTCACAGATGCTGCTCGATCAACTTTGGCAGTTTGATTTTTATTTATTTCAGCTGGTATCATCATATTATTTAGTTTAAACTAGTGTCCGCCCTACCACTGACCCGTTTTGTTCTCTCCTCTGCTCGTATTTAAAACAATTAGATTCTGTTGCATTTCTAACTTTTGAGTTAGATAGGTTATCTTGCTGAAATTTTGACGGTCTCCCCCACTCCACAAAGACACTGTCAGACATTTCTACTTTCAACATTTTCTGTTTATATAATTGCATGACTGTCTTGGGATATTTTAATTGAATGTAAATCATTGATCACACAAAAGGCACAGAATTAATGTAAATTTAAACTGCAGATGGTCAAAGTCAGAAAGAGAAATGGAGTTTACATTCCAGGTGAACGCGAAGAGTCTTCAACTAGAAACATTAAGACCCTTTGTCTTTGATCTGATGTGTTAGCTAATTTGTTTGTCACTGTTCTCCTGACCTAATGAATGGTTCCAGCATGTTCTGTTTTTATTATTAAATTACTATACTTGACATTTGTTGCCTTCCCCTTTGAAATATTAAAGTTGCAAGATATAAGACATATTTGCATTGAGCTGTACCATCTTTTCCACAGTAAAATGATGGAAATAATATCTTAATCCACCTCCGAGGAGTAGGTGGAAAAATTTCAGTGCCAATTTGTTCTTCCCATCTTCCCTTCTACTTCCTTTTTGTCTTCAACAACCTCCTCATTCTTCCTATCTCTCTCTCTCGCGCTCTCTCTCCCCTTTATTTTAAGATGCAATGTAGATTCTTAAAACCACCACTGAACTCAAATGTTTTGTCAGAAATTGGGACATGTACAAATATGGTAAACATTTCATTGCTTACAAAGGTTTAGTTTAGTTTGGAGTTACAGCGCGGAAACAGACTCTTTGTCCCAACTAGTCCGCACCGACCAGCGATCCCCGCACATTAACACTATCCTACACACATTAGGGACAAATTACTCTCATACCCAGGTAATTTACCTACATACCTGTACGTCTGGAGTGTGGAAGGAAACCGAAGATCTCGGAGAAAACCCATGTGGGCACGGGGAGAACGTACAAACTCCGTACAGACAGCACCTGTAGTCGGGATCGAACCCGGGTCTCCGGTGCTGCAAGCGATGTAAGGCAGCAACTCTACTGCTGCTCCACCGTGCTGCACTTTTAAAGCTTTTTTTAAACTCAAAATTTCTTAGTGAGGTAAACTATCTGCTTATATTTTGTCTTTATCTTTGTAATAAGCTGCCTAAATGGTAAAGAAAGAACAGTGAGATGCACAATATGATTTAAGAAAGCAAGAAGCTTGTGTGTGAAAGAAAAGCGCTTTGGCATAAATACATATTTGTAGAAGGCAAGCCTCTCAGTAGCTTCTTAGATTTCTTTACTGAAAGCTAGTGTTTTCCTCCCACTGAATTTACAGTGACACAACTCGTTTCTCGGGACTTTAAAAAAAATCTATGTAAAGTGCTTTGGGCACATTAAAATGAAGGAGATTCTAAGCTGATTACTCACTTGTTTTCCATATCTGGGAATCGTTTCTTTTTTTCATGCACACTAACATCACATCTCACACCCACTACTTTTAGAAGCTGGTAAGTAACAACATTCCTTTCGAGTGGGGAATAATTACACAATATCTATAAACTCCTGAGTAGCTCAACTGGTTAGTTGTCTAAAAATGTCGATTGATTAGTTGGTTCTTGACTAGTAAATGGCTGCCTGTTTTCCCTAGAATTGGAGGAGGAAGATGAAGAGGCAAGCGCTAGACAGAGGAGCCGGCGAATCTTCAGCACAGTCCAAAGCTCTTTGCACAGGGATCGCTGGGACCAACAGTAAAAGGGCTGGGCCATTCATCCTCGGTGAGTTCATTCAGTTAGAAACCTCCATGAGGGGGAAATCCTCTTTAGCCCTTGAATATTTATTTGTACCACTTCTCTCATTATGAGCTTGTGTATGGCTAAATTTAAGAGGTACTTCTCTTGCTTTGTACCTCCTCTGATGCTAGGTGGTGGATGTTAGCAAATTCATCCTCTTGTGTTTCGTTCAATCGTGCCCTGGGTACTTTCGGGAGTTGGATTGCAATGAGGAATAGGATCTCGCTTTTCCCAGTCGTATTCAGTAGTTCATGGCAGATTCCATTTGCAGCCTGATGCACTGAAACTAATCATACCTGGTTAAGATTCAGGGCATTAAATCTGCAACTTTTGTTTCTGTGGCTGGGTGACCAAACAGTTTTTGTCATTTGAGAAGCTAATGCGAAAATTGACAAGCATTTTTACTCCAGAATTTTACCCAGAGGCTGATGTGGGAAAATTACTGAAAGCACCCTCTCTCCAACCTCTTGAGCTGGGGGGGAGAGGGGTGCAAATGAAATTGTATCTTTGTACAGATGATTTTCAGTTCAGCAGGGGGAATTGCTTCAGCTGAATGCTCCTTCCAAAACAATGGACAATATAAACACAATGGTGGGACTAATTTGAGTGGATAATAATGGCTGCTGCATCTCGTGATAAGGCATTTGCATCCATCTTCAGCCAGAAGTATGAAGTTTATGCATAGAATGGTACAGCACAGGAACAGACCCTTAGGCCTACCATGTCTGTGCTGAACATGATGCCAAGTTAAACTAATCTCTGCCTGCAAGTGATCCTTCCATTCAATGCATATCAAGGAACTTACCTAAAGAGCCTTTAAAATGCCACAATTGCATCTGCTTTCACCACAACGCCCGGCAGCGCAATCCAGGCATTTCACCACTCTTTAAAAAAAAAATTAAAAAACTTGCGTCGCATATCTCCTTAAATATCCCCCTCCCCGACCTTAAAGCATTGCCTTCTCGTCGTTGACTTCTACCTGGGAAGAAGGTTATGACTATCAACCCCATCTATGCCTCTAATCATTTTATATACTTCTATTCGGTATTCCTTCAGCCTCTGATGCTCCAGAGAAATCAATCAAAGCTGGTCTAACCTCCCCTTCTGGGGAATACCGTCTAATTCTGGTAAACCTGTACCCTCTCCGAAGCAGCCATCTTGTCTTCCTCCTGAGCAAACTGAGATTCTCATCTCAAAAGCCAATTTACAAACCATTTGATTTGAAACATGTAAACAGCAGGAAACAGCAGAGTCCACTGGTACAACAAAAGAATATGGCACCAAGCTACATCCCAGCTGTTGTGCTGAATATTTGTTTCAGCCAAGCTTTGCCTCCTGCTGAGCAATTCCTGTACAGTTACAACATTGGCTTCCATCCAGCATGGAAGATTGCCCAGATGTATCCTGGCTGCAAAAAGCAGAACAAAGCCAATCTGGTTAATTAACATCTTAATCGTGGAAGTAGTTGTTTGATACTGTTATCAAGTAGGACTAACTCACTATTCACTGGGTTTGGATTTTATCAGGATTGCCTAGCTCCAAGCATTATTGTAGCCTGGGTCTAAATATTGACAAAGTCTAAATTCTCAAAATAAATTGAGAGGCACTTTAGTTTAGTTTAGAGATACAACACGGAAACAGGTCCTTCGGCCCACCGGGTCAGCATCGACCTGCGATGCCCTCACATTAACACTACCCTACACCCACTAGGAACAAATTTTACATTTACCAAGCCAATTAACCTACAAACTTGAACTTCTTTGGAGTGTGGAAGGAAACCGAAGATCTCGGAGAAAACCCATGTGGTCACGGGGAGAACGTACAAACTACGTACAAACAGCACCCGTAGTCGGGATCGAACCCGGGATTCCGGCGCTGCATTCGCTGTAAGGCAGCAACTGTACTGCTGCGCCACCGTGACTGCCCTACCGTCCATGATAACAATGCAGCATTTGACCAAGGATCAAATCAGTGAAAATGGAGAGTAGAAAGCCTCACAGTTGGAAGCATACTTAAGTGGATTGTTATGATTATTGGAGGACTATCATCCCATCCCCAAGACATTCACTGCAAATTCCTTGCCATTTTCCTGGGCACAGCTATGTTCAACTGGTACTTCAATGAACTTCCCCAATCGTAAGTTAAATAATGTAGAAGCTGGCACAATATTAATTTGCAGGAATAATTCCTCAGATGTGAAATAGCCCATGCCTGCTTGCAGTCAGATGTAGACAGCATTTAGACATAGATTGATAGTGAGTAGTAAGTTACACTGATATTGTGCAAGTCCGAGGCAATCACTATGTCAACAATTACTTTGCCATTCAAATGCATTATCTGGCTCGGGTTATAATTGACAAGAATGTCACTGGGATATGCACATAAATTCTATAGTTAAATTGTTTGGTCAGGCGTTGAGTAACTCGGACAGAACTTCCCAAGCCTGCAGCATTGCAGGTGATTTATGTCCCAAAGTCAAAATTTGCCACCATCTACAAATTTCTGGGCAGGAGTGTTATTAAAAATAAACTCCTTGTTCAGATGAGCGCAGCTATGACAACGCATGTAGCTTGACAACTTCCAGTAACAAGCAGGCTGCTTGATTGAAATCCAATCACTCAACCTAAACATTCAATGATTCTACCACCAGAGTGCAAAAACTGCAATGTGACCCCAACAGCAAATTACACAACAGATATTCAAGCCAATTACTTCAGCGCTCACAGAAAGAAGGACAAGGATAGTCGAGGAATAGGCACATTGCCACTTGTTTATAAAGTAAAGTAAAGTATCCTTTATTGTCATTCAGACTTTTCAGTCTGAACGAAATTTCGTGCCTTGCAGTCATAACATAGAATAAAATAACAAAACACACAATAAACACAGATTTAACATCCACCACAGTGAGTCCACCAGGTCCTCCTCACTGTGATGGAAGGCAAAAGTCTTAAAGTCCTTGTCTCTTCCCTCCTTCTTCTCCCTCTGCGTTCTAGTAAACTGGTACACTGGTTCTAGTAAACTGGTACACGTCCTGGTACATCTCTAGTAAACTGGGTACACCTCCATTTTCTGATTTGGAAATGCATTGCAGTTCCTTCATTAGTGTGATCTAAGTCCTGGAGCTCCCAAGCTTGCACCAACATTTGAGCTCGATCACCAGAAGGACTTTATTGTTTGAGGTTGTGTCTCATTCAAGAGGGCATATTTGGTTTGTGATAAGTACCGATCCCTGTCATGTCTTGTGACTCGAATAAAGAATAATAATCAATTTTCCTTGCAGAAATACAGATCTCATTTGACAGAAAATGGCTGAATTTGACGCTCAATCAATGGTATTTAGTAGAATAGTTGTAAATCTATACCAACTGTAGCTCCTGGGATAGGGAGGAGAAAAGCATCTTGCCGTTGGCCTCTGATGTGTCTCAAATAAACGCTGCTGTAAGATCTTGGATGGTATTCAGGTTGATTATCATATGTAGTAATGCAGTTTGCAAAACCTGAGGTGTCACAGAATTTGAGGGCAGCCCTGTTGTCTGAGAAACTGATTGCTTTCAAGAGTGGGGAAAGAAAATGTATCCTGATTAGTTATTTAAACACTATTCTACACTGATATTTTTCCAGGAATGTTTGAAATAAATGACGCACTTTGCCTTGTATTGAGGATTGGAAATTGGGCTTTGGTCTCAGCTGCATGTTTTTATGGTTTTATTCAGTGATTCAAGCGATTAGTCATACTGAGCTGTTCCCAGCAGGCACTTAATATACAAAATAACCTTGATTTTTAACATGTCCTACACATTAGGGAAGTCTTTTATGCAATTCTTAGTCATAGGTCTTCCACTAAATTGAAAAGAATCTCCAGGGAATACTTTTTTCTTTTTAAATCATTTTCTTTTCTTGATCAGGTCCTCGTTTAGGAAATTCACCTGTTCAGAGCATTGTTCAGTGTTTGGCGAGGAAAGATGGAACGGATGACTTCTATCAATTAAAAGTGAGTCAAACTTGCCTGGTAACATTTTACAAAATATTACACAATAAACTGAAGGATATATTTGCATTAAAAAAAAAGTGCCCTTTATTAAAATTGATTCAGACCAGTATTTTCAATTGTGTTGCAAAAAAGTGATTTTCTTAAACGGCATTCACCTGAACTGAAAATAGCTACCTGCACAAGCCAAGTGTCAAGACTTTTAAATGTACCCCAAGAGGTGCATTGGGAATTAAGTATTACGCATTTATCACTCTCACTAATAATTTTGGAAGTCGTCTTCTTCTTCTTGCGTATGGCGTGAACAGCCTAAAGTTGTAGGACAACTTGTTCTAGTTGATCTTATTTGATTGTGCACGCCAGCTTGATTGCTTTCGTCGAAACAGGGCGGACCATTGAAGGTTGCAATCTCCCACCCCATTTTGGAAGTAAATTAACAGTATTGTTAATTTGCTTCAAAGCAAAATGGTCCAGTGAGGCTAACTTTAAAGCCCACGGCATGTTTTTTTTTTAACAGCTAGGCCTTTATAATCCCTAACCAGAAGGGATAGTCATGGGAGGCTTCACTTCAATCACTGGCATTTGTTTGTCATTTATATTCCATTGAATACAGCCAACAGATTCAACTTATTCATAAGCTCTTGTATAAATTTCTGTACTACTACTTCCTTCCCTCCACCATCTCCTCACTCCCACCTCTACAAACATTGAAAGTATACTTAGTTGAGGATTGAAGAATGCAACTGAGCTTGCACTTGGTGCTGCCAACAGTCAACATGCGCAGATGTGTTTGTTGTCTAGATCCTGTAGAATGACTTATTGAAGTCAGATAAGAGGCCGTGTCATTTAAAGCACAGTAATGTAGGGTCCTGTAGGAAATCTATAAATGTGAGTGCAGTTTTAAAAGCATGATATTATATTGCACTTAATTTGGTCTCCCAATTTCTATTCCCTCGCCTGAAAATTGCAGTTTTCATTGCATTTCATTTCATCCAAGTCGTGCTCCAGTTTTCCTTTCTACAGCAATGTGTATTAAGGTTTCTTCCATGATTATCATGTCGGTTTCTTCAATCAACTGGTTTGCAAAACCTTGTAAGAACTTGTGAGATAACAAGCACACAGGTAAATGTTGACTTGGCAATTAGGCTGGAAAGCTGATTGGTGACTTTGAAACAGTCATGTTTTTATTGATTGAAGGAGCTCAAATGCCCCTATGGTCTACTTGCGTTTTTCTGAAGTATGATTGGTAGAAGCAAACGGTGAAAAAGTTAGACTGTTTTCCACATGGGTTTACCAGTTTTTTTAAGGGATAGTAAATGGAGAAAGTTGGGGAATAACATTAATGCTGATGACTTCAATATTGTTGGCACAAGTTTGATTCCAAAGGTCACACACTGCAGAATTTATGACTGTTTTGATAGACATGTGGAGTGACAAAAAGTTGTTGCCTCGAGTCAATGAGCTTGTTTGTTTTTTATGTTAATAGCCTTGTGAATTTTTTTCCATTTGTCTGACTGGCAAACCTAGTGAGCGTTTGTTTAGTAAATATTTTTGCAAGATGTCTACGTATACATAAAATAATACACTCTGATTGATGAATTGATTGGACTCTGATTTTTGCAAACGCTTTGCTCAACCTTCGCTTCTACTTTAGATTCTGACTCTTGAGGACAGAGGTGAAGGAATGGAAACTCAGGAAGAAAGACAAGGAAAGATGCTTTTACATACAGAGTTCTCCCTTCTGTCCCTGCTTCACAGTCAAGATGGAGTGGTGCATCACCATGGGCTATTTCAGGTAAAGCACAGTGCAGGAGCACCCTCAGTAGACTTGTTGATCATTCAAATGCTTCTGGCAATACCGCCTGTTGCCTTTTTAAAATTTTCTTGCAAACATTTTTTTGTTTAAGCCAGTATAAATTTGACAAAGTTCCATCATGCAGTAAAATATTAAGTGCGACCATTGGTTCATGTTTATGTGTATGCTTCCAAGAAACCAGGCAGGATGCAGAAATTAATTTTAACTCCATCCACTCCCAAATCCCTTCTTGTGGCAAACGTTTATTAGGTGGGCATCTGCCAAGTCAAGCAATTAACCATTGCTAGTTCACAAATTATGAACTGAATTTGTCAGGAATGCAAATTTGACATAATCTAATCTATGTTAGTCAGTGAAATTAATGCCTAAGGGCACATTTCCTTGGAAACGAAATCAATGTTTTCTTCAAATTATTATTTCCTCGATTAGGCAGGTTCCATCTGATTCTTGTTTACTGTGATGAGGGATCTGGGAGCAGATTTAGTTAATGTTAATTTCTGTGACTTCCCTGGTTTCTGGTAAACACATGGAAACATAAACATGAACCAATGCAAAGTAGTGCTAGAAGTGCCATGTCAAGGTAACCTACTTTAAAAGTTAAATGTCTACTGGTAATTTATCATCTTCTACACTTAAAGCAGAGGTGATCTTATCCACATGCCATACAAAAGAGTATAATGTATATCATTTGTGTGCAGATATAAATGGACAAGGGTGAAAACTTGGGGATTTTAAATTGTCGGTTCATTATTGTAACTTGTACACTGAGGTGTGGTGAAAATCTTTTGGGTGCTATCCAATTTAAATCAGACATCACTATACATGAATACAATTAAACCGTATGGAAGTATAATAGGTAGAGTGAAGAGAAAAATGGAATATTGTCAGTACAGCTGGAAATACTGAGTTTCCAAAGAGTGGAGCGATTATGTTGGGATGATAGGAGGTCCTCTTCTGGGACCAGCACACAAAGAGTCACTCTGGTGCCATCTTGCCATCGATCACTTTCATTTTTTTCAACAAGCAACAGTATCAGAACTTTTACAACATTCCAATCAAGGCATTTTTACTGTTGCTTCAATCGTAAAGTAATACTGTTAACTGGAAGGACAGCAGTTTCATAAATAACTAAAAGTATTTGCAGCCTGGAAAGCAAAGTTTGTTCGCTTACGTGGTGAGCCCATGAGCGTCAAAAATTGTGGAAGGAAAGTACATTTGTGTTTTTTCAGTAAATGAAAACTAGGTGTTCCTTACCAGTTTACAATTGTAAAGTCTATTTTTATTCACAGATATTACCAGGCTATAAGTAGAGAGAGACCCAGTGTTTCAGAATAAGTTAAATTTCATGTGCTATTTCTGTGCATTTACCCTTTTACAGGACAGGGCTGTTGTGGAAGAGTTTGAATCAAATAAGATTATAAGGCGGATGAAGAAAAGAATCTGTTTAGTTCTGGACTGCCTCTGCGCCCATGACTTCAGTGACAAAACTGCTGATCTCATCAATCTACAGCATTACGTCATTAAAGAGAAGAGGCTGAGTGAACGTGAAACAATTGCAATATTTTATGATGTGGTACGGGTAGTGGAAGCTTTACACAAGGTAAGGGGATGTTGGCATTTTTTTAAATTTGCGGTGGTGATATTTGTTGGAGAGGGCAAATTTTCATTGGTGTATGTCTATGGCACTCTGAGCAAGGTCCTGAAGAATGCAATCCTCGGACTACCGGTGTAGTATTGGGCTGGGCTTGGGGGGGGTTGGGCTGGTAGGCTGCTAATTTGGTACAGTTATTTTAGAAAGATTGAAAGGCTAGATCAAGTAATTTCAGGACAGAAAGCCTTGTGTCGGTCGTGGTCCAACTTAGATAAAAAGGAACCAATATAAATAGTTATTTAGAAAAGCATAGATTAACTGAGAAATTTGGCATGGATTTTGGTCCACTAATAATAGAATGTTTTGTGGAGGACTGAGCGTTTGCAAAGATTTCACAGGATAGATTTTTTGGAAAATAAAAGTCAATGGAATTTGAAGGAAGGTCGTGTTAATTTAACTAACGATAGGAAGAACATTTAGTGACATTGTTTGCAAAGAGATTCTTTTCGTTGTAAATATCAATTATTTGCATTTTAAGTGTGTGAAATATAATTGAAGATTGACCCTGCCATCACCGTTGACCATATCACTTTACGGGTGTGCAATCTGGTGGCCCGTAGGATTTTGTTTAGGCAAGCATAAAGGAATGCAACAAAGGCAAACAGTGAATGGTAAGATAAATAGAAAACAATTAATAGATGGACATGGAGTATGTGTACACAGACAATTGAAGATATCAGGAAGGAATAGTCAATGTTAAGAAGGTAAAATAAGAAGCTTTCCTTTGCTATCTGATGTCTAAAATGTGGGTGTTTCAATAATATCTACAACATTGGCAGGAATTTCCAGATTTCCATTGCTTTGCATGTAAATATTGTTTCCTGAATTAATTGGCAAATGTCCAGTTTTAATTTTAATATCTCCCCTTTTCGGGAGCCTATCAGTAGAGGGAATACATGTTATATCTTGCATTCTTTTACATAATGCAATTTAACACAAAGGTTTAAACAAAGAAAAACTAGTGGTCCAGTTTATCCAAGGTAGCAATTGTGGAGCATTTATTAATCTAATTTAAAACTCATTTCACGCTGTGGTAAATAGGTGTAGTTTTAAAAGGGTGTTTGGGAGTCAGTTAGATGCATCCTTTGAGTTGGCTGTAATGGTTGTTAGGATGCAGAGTCAGAATTTGGTGGCAGTAATTTAACTTTCCAACTTTTTACTGACTTAATCAGGTTTGTATGGCTATCAATTGCTGAAGCTTATCATAAGAATGGCATTGGAAAGTAGTATTTGGTCTATCATGTTCAGCCTGCCATTTTATCCAGCTTAAACTGCATTTCCTGCATTCCACAAGCACACTTTATTTAACTCCACTATAGGACTTAACGGATCATTCAAATCTTTCTTATTACTTGAAAGAAAATCACCTTAACATTTGTGTAATTTGGAAAGGAGAGAGGGAGCAGTGTAACTAAGAGTAAACACAATTCTGCTGGCAAGGGCAGATAGTGCTGCCATTTTAAACTTTGTGTTTCAATCTAAAGTTGTGTGTTTTCAGAATGGCTTGCATAAACTGATCAACATATCACTTAAGCAGACAATATTTCATAAATCAGTGTGATCACAATGTTTTGGAACAAAACTTTGCGGTATGAAAATAATCCTTGATATGCTTGGTAATATTGCAGTTTCAGAACTGCTGCAGAAAATAGGGTTAGCAAATTAGCCTTACTTTTACTATATTTATAAAGTGCTTAAATTATGTGGGATGTTGCTATATTGGGTGTCAGAAGCCAGCTGCTTGGTGAACTGAATTGAATTACTGACATACTACATGTAGTTTTCAATTGAGTTGGAAGCTGGTAAGGTGTATATCTAGATTCTGAGCAAAAAGACAACTAAATGACCTGAGGAAAGAGAGATTATTTCTGCAGAATAACAGTGAGAGGGTAGTTATCTCAAATGCACATGATCTCCCTGTCATTTATAGTGAGTGGTAGCCACACATTGACTCGAACATCTGTAACTGGAAATAATGTTGTCATAACAGCTTTAAAAAAATTCCTATTAAGGAATTTTAAGTCTCTCAAAGGCTGTAAACTAGCAATTAGTAGAGACTCTGGAAAAGGTAATTATTGCAGACAGTTGATGTTACACTAGGTAAAGTAGCTTGGGTCTTGTGAGTTGCACAAATAATCCCGTTTAAGCAAACGGAAACTGGGATGTGGTGTTTGATCTGCTTATGCTCTCCTTACCTGCCGATTTGCTTCTCATCTTCTCCAGAATAAATGAGAAAGGATCAATAATAATTCTGTTAAAAATAAATATGCTATTGCATATATTTTCACTGTCGTTGGAATTTGGTATATGATTTTGCCCAACTTGCTACTCTTGAAATTCCTTCTCATTGTGTCCACCCACCCCATGGCCATAACCACATCTCCACCGAAACGGTGTGTAGTTTAGATCAGCCTTGAAAGCATACCAAATGTTCTTGGAATATTTTGACAAAGTAATATTAAAAAATATCGTACCTCAAATAGTCCTTTTGCTTATGAATCTCGACCTATTGTCAGTCATTATCTTTAGTTCTCTGGCCTATAGAAGGCAGCTCTCTCACAGAAAGTAATCTACTTTTCTCCTTTTCATTTACTGTAGAAGAACATTGTGCATAGGGATCTGAAGCTGGGGAACATGGTGCTAAATAAAAGGTAAACTGAGATTGATTTTTCTCTCGAATTTTGAAGTTGTATTATTCTACTATTCTGTTCTCACTAGATGAGTATTAATGCAGAGGCCTGGGACATATAACTGTTTGAGAGATTAATGTCAATTTTAATGTTCTTGAGTAATTATAGGACCATGCTGTTACCTCTTTTCTACCAATTTGCATTGTCTCAGATCTTATCCCCACTGAATTTATATTTACTTTCAATAGTACCCATAGCCTTTCTATTTGTTATTATCAATATAATAATAGATTGGGATAGCTTTGTAATACAGGCCTATACACCAAACTCCTTGGGGGCAATATTACTTAAAATAATACCTATTTAATAAAACAGTAGTCTAAAGCAGGTTTTGATTCTTTTACCTGGCCCCAATTTAATGTACACAGTGCAATTCACTGCTTTTATTATTTGGCTATTTAAAGCTTTATTTTTCTGCAGACTGAAATAACCAGTTGCACCAGAATCGGTTTGAGTCATCCAGGAGGCATTAGTAACTCATCGCCTTGGCAGTGATACGCTTCCTGATAATCAAGCAGCAAACATAACCTTGGAAGCACAACTTTGTGTGCCAATTTCATCAGCTTGTATGTAGCTAAAGGATTTTTGAGATTACAATAGGAAACCTGAGAGCTAGAAATCTCCAGTTCAATCAGGTGCTGCACATGCATACTGGTCAGTGAAAGGAAGAGACGCTTCTCATGTATCTACAATCATATTGTGCAGTCCCATCATTTTTCATTTAAAATGCTACGTATCTACCTTCACCCACTATCATTCATAGAGTATGCATTATAGCTTTACAATGAGAATATTAGGCCAGATTGTGTAGACAAACCATGGAGTTACCCGGCAGTTGAATCACCAACCACCCATTGGCTCCACTGCTAGGAGCTGAAACTCCAGTCCTTGTTGCTGACAGGTAGCTTTCCCCTCGGAAGTCGAGGTTTTGCCAAGAATATTTGATGCACCTGATCAGAGTCCCAGAGGCTCAGTCTGGGGTTGGTGAGAAAGTAAAGGCACCTTATCACCGTAAAATAAGATGGATGTTCTCACATTGCAGTACATCCTACTTAACGTTGATAGAAGGAATTGAATCCATGCATTTCTGACTAAATGTCATTGATCTGAAATGCTATCTATATATCTCCGCAGATACTGCTTAACCAGTCTATTAAGAACATGTCTTTTTAGTGGTTGAGTTAGTACCGCTCCACCACCGATTTTCTAGCAGCTGGTGGTCCGTCGCCTCCCTATATTGGGACAAAATTACGATTGTGCACTTTGAATCCCCTGCACCCAAGTCCCCCCAAAAATGTGACAGCCAATCTCGACCTCATTTGGATCCTCATTTCAACTTCCGATCAGCGGGCTGAATTTACTCCCTGCAGCCAGGACTCTGGAACTCTGGCGCAGTTAGAGCTGGTGGATCTGTTCCCATACAACTGCACAGTGGAACTGTACACTGCAAGGGCCAGGAAGCGAGCGAGCGAGCAAGATCATCTCTGACCCCTCTCACCCTGCCCACAAACTCTTTGAATCACTTCCCTCTGGAAGGCGACTCCGGACTGTCAAAGCTGCCACAGCCAGACATAAAAACAGTTTTTATCCACGAGTAGTAGCTCTACTCAACAGCCAAAAATCTGTAGCCTCCCTTTGATCTGGTATTTTGTTGGTTCACATGCTTGATCAATGGTGTTTTACCATTAATGTTTTATTATTATTAATGTTTAGTGTTTTCTGAGTCATTCGTAACTGTCACTATGTCATGTTTTTATTTGTGGGCGGAGCACCAAGGCAAATTCATTGTATGTGAATACTTGGCCAATAAACTTACTTACTTACTTACTTACTTGCTTACTTATAGTGGACTTCCAAGGCCAACTTTGGGGGCCGGTATCTATAGGGTGGTTGAAACTCATTGAACTGAAAAATGGAAATCTTTTATGGCTCTGAATTGGATACATTTTTAGATGTTAAGGTGTATGGGAATAGTGTAACAACTAGTAAGACTAGCTATTGTGGGTCATGCAGGAAGGTCCAAATAGCTTCAATATCTTATTAAAACTTGAAGCTTACTCACTGTGGTTATTCAGTTTGTTTGGAGAGGAGAATCTGCTTGGAACAGGTTAGTGTGTTCTTGGAATATTGATGACACTTCCCATTCTTAAATCTTTATTGCATGCAAAAAGTTATGAACACTTTTCATCACCGGCTCTGACATACCCACCATCGAAGGGACTTATTGGAGTCGCTTGCTCAAAAATGCAGCCAACATCATCAGAGACCCACACCATCCTGGCCACACACTCATTTCATCCCTGCCATCAGGAAGAAGGTACAGGAGCCTGAAAACTGTGACGTCCAGGTTCAGGAACAGCTTCCCTACAGCCATCAGGCTATTAAACACTACAACCTCAAATAAGCTCCGAACTACAATAGACTTATTATTATTATTATTATAATGCTACTATTGTTTGTTTTTTGTGTGTGTATGCACACATATATATATATATATATATATATATATATATATATATATATATATATATATATATATATATATATATATATATATGTGTGTGTGTGTGTGCGCATATATATATATATATATATATATAAATAATAATTGTGTGCGCGTACTTGTGAGTGTGTATATATACACACACTGAACTTTTTCTTCTCGTGCATTATATTGTTCACAGTGCACTCTGTTTACGTATTCTGTTGTGCTGCAGCAAGTAAGAATTTCATTGTTCTATCTGGGACATATGACAATAAAACACTCTTGACTGTTGACCATAACTGATTTTAAGCACTATCTGCCATTTCATAATTTGTGCTCCTGCCTATTCTGTCATTTATAATGTTGCTCTAAACAGATCAGATTTTCACACTTCTACATAAATTATAATTGCTTGCTGTGAATCCCGCTGTCCTGTCTAACACAGAATAAATGTCTTATTCACAAAGATTGAAATCAGTGTATGCAGAGAGATGAAGTATTGAATAGATTCAATGATTGATTGATTTATTGAAAGATAGGGCATGGAAGCACATCCCTTGGCCACCAAAACCACCTGTTCACGTTAGTTCTATGTTGTCCCATTTTGCGTCCACTCCTTGCACACTTGGGGCAATTTACAGAGACCAATTGGCCTACAAACCTGCATATCTTTGGGATATGGGAGGAAACTGGAGCATCTGAGGAAACCCACACAGTCACAGGGAGTGAGTATAAACTCCACACAGACTGCACCTGAGGTCAGGATCGAATTCCAGTCTGGCGCGATGAGGTAACAATATAGTTGCACCACAGTGATGCCCACTGTGTTACTCTGCTTCTAACCACAATCATTTAAATGGGTTAATGCAAACCATTTTAATTTAGTAATGCTTCATTAAAAATCTTAGTATTGAAGAATGCAAGTGATCTTTTGAAAGCATGAATTTAAAATCCTCTCGACACAAGTAACCGCAAATACTGGTTTACAAAAAAGGCTAAGTGCTGGAGTAACTCAGTGGGTCAGGCAACATCCCTGGAAAACATGGATTGGTGACGTTTGGGTCAGTTCCCTTCAGACTGATCATGGTGGGTGGGGGGGGGGGTGGATCCTGGAAGAAAGCACTAAAAACTGTTTTCCATGAATTGTCAGAGTGCAATTGCACTCTCACTATAGTGTTGTGGTGGGCTACAAATTTGCATTATTGCATGTAGCGAGAGGCTGGAGAAAGTCGGGAAAAGGGAGTGCTGCTTTAATGAGGAAGTTGTCAGGTTAAAGTTTATGTTGTCATCCAAAGGGAGTGTCTCTTCCAGTATTCATTATAAGCAGATAATGTAATTTGGTGAAAAAACCATATTTGCGTGATTCATGTTGAGTAAAGTGTGTAATATACCGAGGCCTGCTCATACTTTATAATTTTTGATTAAGTGGCAATGAATGTCCGATGCGTACTGTGTGTACATTATGGCTGTGCATTATTGTGCTTTATTTTTCTTAATGCAAATGCCACTTTCAGTTTAAATGACCGTGGGGTGAGGAAAAGGGAAGTAATCTGAGTTCTCAATGCCGAGATTAATTTAAGCATGTTGGGATTGAAGTGAGAATCTATTGTCGCAGTGTACATGAGAACACAATATAGGCCTTCACGCCTGCCCCACCATTTAATCTGATCCGAGCCGATCAGTGGTAAACTTGACTCCTCTTTTGTACCATTTCTCATTGTTCTTCTGTTCCTCGATCTATCAAACATTTATCCACCTCGACTTCAAATACATCTGGTGCCCCACCTTGCATCACCTGCTGGGACAGAACATTCCAGATATTCACTCTGTGAGAAGAAATTTCAATAAACATTTTTAAAGGATCTGCCCCTTGTTCGAGTCTACTTCACTAGTAAAAACGCCCCCCCCCCCCTCGTGTTTGAACAAAGTCAGCCCTCCATCTTCTAAACTCGAAGGGATAAAGGCCCAGACTATTTAGTCTCTTGGCTGTTTGCGTAATGGAAATTCACCCTTACAGAATTCATTGTACATAAATCTGAGATACAGACTAAAAAAATTAGCTCTTACAAACTTTATGTGGGGGGTAAAAAAGATATATAAACACTTTTTTTTCCAACTTTGATTTCATGTTGCATGCTTAGATCATCAGCATTGAGTTAAGGAAAATTGCAACATAGCCAACAGGACTATTTGAAAAATATGGTACGGCTAGTATTAATTAAGGACTGGATTCCGTCTCACCAAAGTGCCTGAGATGGGGAAACCAGGAACATGTTAACTGGTAACATTTTTGGCACTATGAACACCAAATGCATGCTCCCACCTATCTCAGACACCAAGTGCTTTGTTTCAGATTGTTGCTGCCAATCTCAGCAGTGTGTCTTGGTAGAATTGGTGATATTGCCAACAAGCTGATCAGAAGATGAGCAATTAGATGCCCGTTCTTGTTTGCCAGTGCTTTGATAAGGAAACTCCTTATGCAAAAGTGTTGGCAGACATGGCCATAGTTGTCAACACGACTTCTGGCTCATACTATTCCTCAGTGCATGAGGAGCACCAGCATCCAGAGGTATGTCAGGAATAGCTACAAGTAACTGGGCTTCTGGGCCCGGAATTGAAATATTGCTTTGATTTATTTCCATTAAAACCTTGAAGATTCTTTGGTATAAAAGTAGAAAGGTCCTGTTTCCAACAATGATTTGCCTTGTTCCGCCAGTGATTAACTTTTTTTTTCTTGACACAGCAAATTTTGTCAAACATATTTCTGCTGTGGTTTTTTTGGGTGGGCCCATGAACTTGAAGCTTCCTGTCAAAGCCTTGTTGAAATATTTCAAAGTAGTTCACACACTGAATTTGACTTCGTGACTTTGATGTGGACAAACAATGCCTTCAGACTGAGCTCTTTGCTGGGAAATGTTTACTGTTATTTTACTTTCTTTACTCCCTCTCTGTCCCTGACTGCTTGGATTTTCCCTAAAGTTCTACTTTTACTGATGGAAACTTTGAAGTGGTGGAGTATATCTGAAAGAGCAGTAATCTATTCTTTTTAGTTAACTGTATAACACCATGGGATCTCTGTCCTCCTTCTGAAGGCAATTAGATTTTTTTTAAATCTGGAAAGTGTGAAATTTAAATTATCTTTGAAAAATGCTTGCAGTAAAGAAAGTAGGTCCAACACGGTGTCATTTGGCTGTTCGTAGTTGAAAATCAATTTTAATATCACACTTATCGGTCGGTATATATTGTCTCCGCTTCCCTATCTCCTACCCCTCAATGTTATTAAAACTATAAGTGGCATTGACATTACAGAAAAAGTATTTAACAGAGGATTCTTTCTGGGCTGCCTCTAAACCATGGATACTTAATGGAATGGAGTTGGTGTGAGGTTGGGAGAAAGAGCAGTGTGGGTATAGAGGTGTGGAGTAATAATCCAGTGAATGTGTTAAACCCCATGGCTGCTTGGATCAAGGTTACGTGATCAGGGAGCTTGTGTGGTAGTACTGCCATCTTATTATCGGGGGAAATGGACCTATTCTGATAGCTCCACTACATTACTCATCTGCATCACCCATTGATCAAATCTAGAATCTATGGCTCAGTATAATGTTTCACTTTGTTTTAAATGTGAAACAAATAGTGACTAAAATGTGACTGCATATGATGTAATTACGTCTAGTTCTTTCCTATCTGTCTAAACTGTTCCCTACCCCTACATTCGCCCCCAAGAGAGAATTTGCTGATCTATTTAAACAAAGTTCAGTGTGTGTGTGTATTCTCCCGATCTTGCATGCATACATGAATATTCTTTTGTAAGTTAGTCTATGGATCTGGAAACAATGAACCTTAAATGAATGTGTAGGAAAGAACTGCAGATGCTGGTTAAAATCAAAGGTAGACACAAAATGCTGGAGTAACTCAGCAGGACAGGCAGCATCTCTGGAAAATATGGATGGGTGACATTGTGGCTCGAGACCCTTCTTCAACTGGCTGGTGGTGTGATTACGTTGAAGGTGGCAGGAATGTCAGAGGATGATGTGCTGAATATGGAGGCTGGTTGGATGAAAAATGAGAACGATGGGAACTCTTATCATTGTTCTATCTGGGAGGGAGAGGAGAACTACAGGACACAGGAGACACTGGTGAGGGTTCCATCTATGACAACGGGGAAATCAATTTTTACTAAAGAAAGAGGACACCTTGGATGTCTTGGACAAGATAGCCTCATTGTGAGAGCAGATGTGGCAGGAACTGAGAATTTGAGAATAGGAGATAGCGTCTTTGCAAGAGGCAGGGTGGTATGTTTGTTGCAGACATCAGTTGATAGTCTGACCCCCGTGATGGAGACACATCAAGAAATGGGAGCCAGTTGTCAGATAGTCCAAGTGAACTTGAGTGCAGAGTGAAAGTTAGTGATAAAATTAAAGATGTCATTGAGTTCTGCATGGGTGCTGGAGGTAGCCCAATGCAGTCGACAATGTAGTGGAGAAAGTGTTGGGGGATGGTGCCAATGTACTTTTGTACAAGGACTGTTCGACATAATCAACAAAATGTCAGACATAGCTGGGACCCATGTGAGTGCCCATAGCTACATCTTTAACTTGAAGAAAGTGAGAGAAGTCAAAGAGTAGTTGTTGAGGCTGAGAACAAATTCCACCAAGCAAAGGAGAGTGTTAGTCGGGGGAATCTGATTAGGTCTCTGGTTCAGGAAGAACTGGAGGGCCTTAAGGTCGGGGGTGGAGGTGTAAAGAGACTGGATGTTCATGGTACAGATGAGGCAATGTGTTAGATAGGCAGTGGACAGATAGGCAAGTAAGTAGGTAAAATACACTTACAAAAGTAACTAACTTTGTTTAGTTACTAATGTTAGTTTACTATGGTACTCGCATTGCCTCTTGATTTATCATGTAATTTCCCTCCTGGGACAAATAAAGTTATATTGTATCGTAACTAACTCACATGGATCAGCAGTGCATTTTTTTACTGCACAAACACATATAAATAGGTGGAGGGAGTAGATCTAGTTATAGTTCCTCTTGATTAGTCTATGGCAAGTAAGTGCATATTTTAGATGGTGTAATCTAATACAGGTTCTCTGAAATTTCTCGTAAATTATTCCTCAATTTCCCATCTGTACCAGAATCTTGTGGAAATATGAATTTAGCTTAAGGCCAATGCTCTATATTTGGTGCAAGTTACTATTGTGCTAAAAGGTGAGTCATATTTAATTACAGCCATCTGTGGGTTCAGTTCCTTCGTAATACCTACCTATTCCAGCCTTTGGGTGGGGTTGGAGATATTTGGAAAAAACAGTGTAGAATATTTCAGTAAATTTCTCCTCTCATAGAAAATGTTGCAATAAATTGGTCGTCTGGGCATGGTGCAAAGTAATGCAGGCAAACCCCCACTTTACAGCTAGCTGTTCGTGTTATAGAAAGTCACCAATCACTGCCCAAAATTCTGTGATACTGAATACTATTTTCTCATAGGGAATTTATGTGGGGGAAAAATGCAAAGCAAACATTTCATTTTTGTGCTCTTTAACTCTCTACTTGAAGTATGCGCTCATAATGTGGGTTTATTTTAGAATGATAGGTTCACTTTGTTTAACAGTTTTGTCCATGTTATTTATGCTTACGATGTTTGAAACAGCACCAGCAAGTTTAAGTGCAAGCTGTACACTTAAACAACCACTATTCTGAAATGCATTTACCGTAAAAGTGTATGTCCCTATTCCAACTGAAGGCTGTAAGGCAGGGCTGCCAACATTGGGTGAGAGATGAGAGTGAGAAATTGCGAGGGAGCGTAGCGACCGGGGGTGGGAGGGGGGTGTTCCCCCTCCTACGGTAGGGAGCTTTTGCATTTTTCGTCTTGAAATTGTGCAATCTGGTGCATACTGTACCGAGTCTTTTAACTTGCATCGGAATGCAACATTTATGCTTTAAATTGGATTAGGTATGAATAAGGTTAGGCTAAATTACATTCCTAATTACATTCCACAATAGAGCCAGGCTCTGATCAACAGGTGCAGCACATGAATGACTGTATTCATATATGGAAATCAGATTATATTCATGCTGTTATGTATATATATATATATATAGAGAAAAACTCAGAGAAACAAAGCAAAAGTCGGACTTCCATCACTGTTCTGCACAAATAAATCAATCAACCTTGTTCAAGAAGGAACTACAGATGCTGGAGAATCGAAGGTAGACAAAATTGCTGGAGAAACTCAGCAGGTGCGGCAGCATCTATGGAACGAAGGCTTAGGCAACGTTTCGGGCCGAAACCCTTCTTCAGATGGTTTCAACCTTACCCTTTGAATATAGAAACAAGACGAAAATAATGCCACATATTCAATCATATATGGTTCAATGAAATTAATATATATATGTAAAAATATATATGGAAACAGGCCCTTCCGCCCACAAAGTCCACACCGACCAGCAATCTATCATACACCAATTCCTTCCATCATGCCAGGGACAATTTACAGAAGCCAATTAACCTACAAACCTGCATAACCTTTCGGATATGGGAGAAACCAGAATATCCAGAGAAAACCCATGTGGTAGTAAGGCAGCAACTCTACCACTGCGCCACCGTGCCACCTCATTAAATTATTTTTTCTGTAATATATTTATTATGGTGTCACGTGAATAAAGATGAACACATGATTCTGATTTCTGCCCTTAGTTACATAACACACATGTCCAGTCATTGTGTTTTATGGCTGGTTTTCAACCTCTTCAGGCTGAAGGTCTTGACTCGAAACATCACCCATTCTTTCTCTCCAGAGATGCTGCCTGTCCTGCTGAGTTTTTCTAGTTTTTAGTGTTTATCTTCAGTTTAAACCAGCATCTGCAATTCCTTCCTACACTATTTGTTAAGCAAAACAGGTCCTATTCTCATTATATAATTTTGTGATCAGTGTGAGAGCATGAGAGTTTTGTGAAATGCGTGAGTCTCACTCTCAAAGCGTGAGAGTTGGCAGCCCTGTCTAAGGCCAGGATGTGACAACAGACACACAAGGAGACGCATACACAAAGGAAGACACACACAGACACAGACACAGACACACACACACAGACAGACACACACACACAGACACACACACGGGGAGACACACACACACAGACACACGGGGAGACACACTCACAGACACACGGGGAGACACACAGACACACGGGGAGACACACACACGGGGAGACACACACGGGGAGACACACAGACACATGGGGAGAGACACACAGACACGCGCACACACACACGGAGACAAACAACAAACACGGGGAGACACACACAGGGAGACAAACAACAAACACGGGGAGACACACACGGAGACACAACAAACACGGGGAGACACACACAGGGAGACAAACAACAAACATGGGGAGACACACACAGGGAGACAAACAACAAACACGGGGAGACACACACACACACACACACAGGGAGACACACACACAAAGAGACACACACAGGGAGGCAGACACACAAGCACACACACACCTTTTCTTCCCCCTCCCTCTATCCACCCCTTCCTCCCTCCTGCCCCCATCCTTCCCTCTTTCCTCCCCCTCCCTCTTTCTCCACTTTCTCCTTTCCTTCCTTCATCCCCTTTCTACATTCCCTCCCCTTGTCTCGCTTTGCCTCCATCCCTCCCTTTTTTTCTTTCCCTCTCTCTCTTTCCCCACTCCCTCTCTCTCCCCGGCCGCCCAATGGGGAGTCTGGCAGGCACGGTGCAGCGTGGATTGGCGGCGCTGGCGCTGCCGTGTGAGTTGAAGGGCAGGAGGAAGGTAGGGAGGGAGCGAGGCGGCCGGCAGCGCAGCGCTCACAGGCGGCACACAGAGGTGCTGACACCCGGCGGCTGCACATCCAACCAAGAGAGAAGAGACGCGACGTCACTCACAGCCGGCAACCGACGCGCTTCGCCAGTTTGTCTCTTTGCGCACGCGGCGCTAAGAGACAAACTGCAGGGACTGAACTCAGAGTGAGAACTCGGTCATGGGCGTGAGAATTTGCTCCAAGACGTGATTCTCACGCTGAAAGCGTGAGAGTTGGCAGCCCTGTGTACGGTGATGAGCACCTCTAGTTACTTGTGACTTCAAATGCAGCTGCTGACCACTTGAGAGATTTGCTTTGCAATCTGACAAGACAATCTCTTAGGTGATCTTCCACCATAAACCTGCAGCTGCCGTATTTATTACACAAGAGAAAATCATCCCATAGGAACACATCCCTACTTGTAACATGGAATTCAATGACAAATATGATTTTGCGGAAGATCACAATACATTTTTCGAGCAATGCAATTCTCCTAATGAGGAGGGTTACCAGGTACTTGCAGTGTTGATGCTCAGATAGTATTTGATAGATGCTGGTCTCCTGCTTTAACATGTTGGTGTATATGTTGGATAAAGTTTATCCTTCAATCGCAAGCATCTAACAAAATATATCTTGTGTGTAATATAAGACTGGTGTCAGTAGGGTAAGATAGTATAAGATTATGATTACTGATTCTCCTTCACATGGAGGCTCTATACCTGTGGAAGGCTCTCTATCTATAATCATCAGTACTCCAGAATGCACAGCTCGGACTACACCTGTGAGCACAGCCGAGTATGAATGGATTTTTAAAATTATTTTGAACTATGGCCAGTATCTGCAAAGTTTATATTTGTCATCCTTAATTGTCATTAAATTGGATGGTTTCCAAGGTCATTTCAGAGGCAGTTTGAATTAACTGCATTACTGTGAGCTTGAAGTTGTTTAAGAGGACCAGATTAAAAAAAATCTTCTTGATAGGAAGTTTTAGGGTTATCATTGCTGCTGCCAGGTATTTAACTCCATATTTAGCTACTTTAAATTCCTCAGCTGCCTTGGTGGGATTTAAACTCTTGAATCTGGATGGATCCCAAAAGCACATCCATTATGCCAGCATTTTCCAAAGAGGTCATTATGTGTCTGGGTTTAAAAAAAAAATTAAAAAAAAATCTTCACATTTTATAATTGAAGCATCTATAAAATTTCATGGGTGAATTTTAATTTTCTCCAATTTTTTCTGCATTGGCTTTGATTCTGTCTTTCATCTGGCCTGGTAATTAACATTTTCCCAGTGGATTTCTTTTGTGAATAGGGAACTTAAAGTTTTTAATGGTGTGTTGGAAGCAGCCAATTTCTGAAGTGGAACATTGGCTTTATGCTGAATCTTTGAATTTGTGCAAATACTGCTTCTTTACAATGTGTTATAAAAACTGTTGTTTGACATGTACCTAATATCCAAAATGCCAGCTCTCAAATGTTGGTTAGCAAAGTTCCAGTAAACCAGACTTTCAATGTGAAAGCATTCTATTTAACTTGCATTATTTACTGTTTTCAGTTAATGAATGCTGTTCCAAATATATTAACTTAAATGGGCTGTGCAAGAGTCGTCAGATTAAAGACTCTGCAGAATGTTTTGCACTTATGTGGAGTCAAGTGAGAAAGATTAGAGACCAAAAAAACATTCTACGTTTGCATTCTTGTTCTTGAAGTGAGGGAAATATGAAAGCATACACATTTCTACTCTTTCCTCTCTTCCTCTCTCACACCCACTCCTTTTTTTCATTCCTCCCTGCATCTTGGTTCTATCCACCTCCTTCACATACATTTCACTAACTGGTTCCGCTGCTCCTTATGGGCCTGTCCCACTTTGGCCGTCAATTACGTGACAGGCCGGTGGCGCGCAAAGATTTAGTTCAGGACGAAGTCCACGCCAGTCCACACCATTTCCATGCGCCCGCTACCCATGCGCTACCCATACGCTACCAGGTCGCGTAAATGGCGCGCGAATGGTAGCCAAGTGGGACAGGCCCTTTACTCGCCAAGTTTAGGTTTTATGTACCATTTGCTTCTCGCCTAAAAGTTCTCACTATGAATTTCCTTACTTATCAAATTCCATCACTGGTCGTCTTTGTGTTCCTGCTTAACTACCTAGCTACCTCTACCTTCACCCTCCCCTCCTACTGGTCCGGTCTCAGCACTTCTCCTCTTCTTGTTATACTGGCTAAATATTCCCTCTCCGCATATCTTTGATTTGGGGTTTTTATTTAAAATTTACAATTGATAATTCCTCTTTCACTCCCTGCCCACAGATGTTGCTTGAACTGCTGAGTTCCTCCAGCAGATTGCCTGTTCAAACATTTTGTCTCCCTGGCTCTTCTCCATACTGCAGACATTTAGTTTGTTCTTGCCACCCTTCACACTTTTCTAAAACTTAAAACATGTTTGGTTACCATCTTTTAGTACATTTTCTTTCCTTTCCTGATTTCCTATCACCATCTGCTCCATCTGTCATTGGCACATTGGTCTCATTACTCACATCAGAAGTAAATGATTCTCAATCCTGGATGTATGCCTAAGGAGAATAAGATCCTGTTCTCAACATGTTGATTTCAGGATCATCATCCTCCTGATTTAGAAATGCTCCTTGCATTGTTTCCCTCTCCTGAAGTGGTGTCTTCTACTTTTGCCATCTTATCCTCAGTTACCAAGCCCTCATCGTATGACAGAAACTTCAGCTACCTCTTGCACTAGGGATGCTTCTGCCTACATTTTCCACTTTGCTCATCTATTCATTTTGAAAAGTCGCTTTGTAACAATGTGTATTTATAGTGTCTTGTATATAATTAAACACTCCAGGATTCTTCCGTGAGTATTATTGGCAAATTTGACGAGCTGATGTGTGGTTAGCACAAGTAACCTGAATCCCAGTCCAAAAGAGGAGTTTGGAGTAATGAAGTTGGACATGTTTTTAGCAAACTCAAGTGTGTGGCTTGAAGAATCCTCTCCAACAGCTTCCCTACCACTGACGTGAGGCTCACTGGCCAATAATTCCTGGATTCACTCTACTTCCCTTCTTAAAGGAACAAAATTAGCTACTATCAAGGTCTCCGTGACCACACCTGTTGTTAGAGCAGACACAAAAATATTAGTCAAGTGTCCCAGAGTCTCGTCTCTTACCCTTCCTTCTCAATAACCTGGGATATTTCCCATCGGCTCCTGCGGATTTATCTACGTTCATGCACTTAAATCCACAACACTATCTCCTCCTTAATCTTTCACTGTCCTTGCATATTGGTATTCCCCCTGATCTCACTGACCTCCATGTCCTTGGTGAAAACAGATGGAAAGTATAATTACCTCGCCTACACCCCCAGCCTTCTTCCCTCATTTATCCTTGTGGTCCTACCTTCTCTCTGGTTATTCTCTTGTTTTAATAAACTTTAGGAATTTCTTTACGCAGACTCACCAAAGTCATTTCGAGGCCCCTTTTAGCCCTCCATATTGCTCACTTAAGTTCTTTCCTCCTTTCTATATATTACTCAAAGGCCCTGTCTGATACCAACTTCTTCAATCATGCATGCACTCCCTTTTCATTTTGACCAAATTTACAACCTCTTTGTTCATACAAGGTATCCTTACTTTGCCATCTTTATCCCTCCTCCTTACATGGAACATTAGGAATGGTCCTAATCAATGCATTCCTGTAATTCCTTCACTTAATTTCACTAAAATTTGTACTTGTGCTCACGTTACCAAGTTATTTTTTCACCAGAACGCAAGCACCATATTCTCCATGCACAATGCAAGTTGCAATTCCAGGACATATTGCCATCTTGGAGATTGCTGTTGATATATGGCACTATTTTGTGCAAAATAGCTTTGTGTGAAAGCTGTCTCGCATTACTAAATATTGCATGTCCCCCAAGCAATTATAGCAAGCTATATCTATTAGTAAAGTGCATACATTTAATGAAAATTAAAAAAAGGTGAATGTTTGGACATTGGCCATTAATTAAATCCTTCTGTATCAATGAACAATCTTTAATGTAGATGAAATAAATGTACTACCCAAACCGTTGCAGCTGGAGGTGGATTATATGTTACATCAGATTGTAATGGAAAGAATGGGGAAAGTGTTAAGTGTGTAATGAGAAGATTAGGGACACATGCTGAGTTTGATAATGGTCCAGGAAAATGAATGATCATTTTGGCAGGACAAGGAGTAGGGTGATGAATCTGCTGTAAATGCTGGAATCTTCGAGGCCAGCCGTGGCTCATTTTAAATATTTTTGAGAATGAGAAACCTGCATAATCACCTTGCAGGGAGGCAGTAAATACAAGAAATTTGGTGGTGGAAAATATTCTCTGAAACATTTGATGTAAATGAGCTGGGGCTCTTTTGACTTTTAGACTTTTAGAGATACATTGTGGAAACAGGCCCTTTGACCCACCATGTCCACGTCGATCAGCGATCACCCCCTACGCTAGCACTGTCCCTACCCCTGGGGACAATTTACAATTTTTCCACCAAGCCAATTAACCTACAAAACCTGTACATCTTTGGAGTGGGAGAAACCCACGCAGTCACAGGGAGAACGTACAAACTCCGTACTGACAGCACTCGGATTGGGATAGTCGCGATCGAACCCTGGTCTCTGGTTAGGTCAGGCAGCAACTCTACCACGGCGCCCCTGCTGATGGGGGATGTCCGCACCACTGTTCATCACAAAGGATGTCAAAGTTGCTCAAGGCTTCAAGTCAGCTACACACCACCTTGTTTTTCTGCTTGGAGATAATGACTGAAGTTGAATCGCTATTAATCTTTTATTTGGAGAATCGCAGGATTGAGTCGCAGGATAGATTTAATGACCATTCTTTAATGACCTGGCAATCTATCAACAATCCTGGTGTATTGTCACAGCTCTTCCAAGGTCATATTATGTTTATTTTATTGAACAATATTGTGTAAAGTTTAACGTGGGTAAGGACCCTCCTCCATTGACAGTACTCCTGGACATAAAGTTAACATCAAGGAAATTTCAGCAACATCAACCCAACATTTTTACTTGCAATACTTCATTGTTACACTCAGGGACCAGGATACTGTTGCTGCATTTAGGACTTGCAACCCGCGACGTGTCTTTTGAGTCAAACAGCATTTCAGAAGTTTGCTTGAGGTATAAAATGAAAGCCATATAACTATATAATGCCTCTTAGAATAAAGTGATCAATGCAACATTGAATAGTATATGAAGGACATTTTGGGCAGTATGTACATACATGGCTCCTATGTGTATGAATTGGGAACATTTTAGAAACCAATTGTCGGGTTGGCAGATGTTGTTGGGTATGAGTCAGGAGTGTTTAATTGTTAACATGTACTGATAAGGGAACAATAAAATTCTTTCTTGCAGAGGCATAACCGACCTGCAAATAGTACTCATAACATAATAAACAAAGAATTAAATAAATTAAAATTCCCAGTAATCGTGCCAAAAGCCTGAATCTGCAGTGCGACTGAGACAGTTCATAGTTTGTAGTGTTGTTGAGCCTGATGGTGTTGGGAAGAAACTGTTCTTGAATCTGGAGGTTACGGTTTTCAGACTCCTATACCACGTCCCCATGGTCAGAGTGAAATTAGAGCGTGGCTGGGTTGGTGTGGGTCCTTGATGATGCTGCCTTGAGGTGCTCCCGTACAATGGTGATTGAGGAGGAAGTGTTGTCAATTCGTACCAATTGTGGTCTGTTGATGGGGAAGTCAATGATCCAATTGCATAGGGATGCGCAGACACCCAGTTCTGAGCTTGATAACAGGTTTGGAGGGAGTGATGGTTATGAATGCCGAGCTGTTGTCAATAAACAAGAGCCTGATGTAAGTGTTCTTATTGTGTAAGTGGTCCAAGTTCTTGTTAAGCTGATATGTGCCATTAACGAGCCTCAAAGCATTTTGTCACCACAGATGTCAATGCCACCAGTTGATAGTCATTGTGGCATGTCACCTTGTTATTCTTGGGCACCAGTATTACTGATGCCTTTTTAAAGCAGGTGGGAACCTCAGACCTCAATAGAGGTTGAAGATGTCTGCAAAAACTCTTGCTAGATCGTTCATGCAGGAATTGAGAATGCGGCTAGTAACATCATCAGGTCCAGGCATTTTCTGCGGATTCGCCCACACGAAGGATCTTCGTATGTCAGCTTCGGTGACTGAGATTACCATGCTATGGGGCCCGAGAAGCCACATCAGTGTTTATCCTTTTGGAGTGTCATAGAATGCATTGAGTTCATCAGGAGTGATGCCTCACTTTCACCTGAGCTGCCATGCGGTTTCCAGTTGTAGGAAGTGATGGCATGCAAGCTCCACCACGGCTGCCGAACATCTGTCTCATCCTCCAATTTAGAACAAAAATGTATTTTTGCCTTTCTGATAGCTTTACAGAGGCTGTACTTGAACTTCCTGTATGAACCTGCGTAGCCAGACTTCAATGCCCCAAATCTGGTCTTTAGAAGATTGCCAACTTCTTAGTTGATCCAAGATTTCTGGTTGGGGAACACTCATTGATTTGGTGGGAACACTTTACCACACACTTCCCAGTGAAGTCGGAGACAACCGTGGTGTATTTGTTGATGTCAGTGGCCGCCTCCTGGAACACCACCCAGTCTTCCAACTCTGAAGTAATCGCAGTTTTTCCACTACCTTTCCTGACATGGTCTTCACCGCTGGAGCTCTGCTCTTCAGTTTGTGCCCAAACCAAGGAGGAGCACAACCAAGTGGTCAGATTTCCCAAAGTGAGGGCGAGAGATGGAGTGATCTTTGGTCTATATGAAGAAATAGACCAGAAAATTGTTACTGGAGTCCCGTACCAAAGGAAAATCTGTTGGAACTTGAGTAACAGATCATGAAGAAAAAATAGTTTGTCACAAAGCTGCACAAAAAGGGGTCAAGGAGGAAAGGCTTTGGAGATATTTGTTCTCATTTTGAGCAAGTGGTAGCTATTTCCAAAGATGAAAACATTTGTAGGCAAATGCAGGAAATCCAAAATGGAAACAGAAAATTCTGGAACCCGTTGCAAATCAAACAACGCCTGCAAAAGAGAACCAGATTATTGCTTTAAGTCAAATCTTTTATTGATGTGCAGCATTTTCCCAGCACTGTTTTCATTTAAAGATAATGATCCCGATATTGGCACAGTGTGAATGATGGAAAATGCTCCAAGAAATTATAAGAAGAGATGGCGTCCATATTTCCAGTAACAGTATCTTTCATTCTTATTCATCGGCCACCCAGAAAGCAGTCTCGCTATCAACATTGCGAGCTGCTTTAAACTCAGATTTAAATCTCCATCTTCTGAACACCAGTAACCACATCTTGTTCTCCCCACCGCCACCTATTCACGGAAAGCTACTGCTACCACTTGGATTTGATAATACGAAATAACACAAAGAGGCAGGCCTTTGGCCCCAAGAGCCTTCTGATGGCTGATCCAATTGCATCTCAACTCCATATACCCGCCTACCCGTGCTAACCTTTCTGCCTGTTTACTTGTCAATAATCTAGATATCGCTGCCTTAAAAAAATATTTTAAAAGGTGATTTTTGAGGAAGAGCTTTCTAAAGGCACCCATTGAAGAATAAAATATTACCTCACTACCTAAATCAGCCACTATTAATTCTAAGGAGTCGTTTAGTTCAAAATCCGGGAAGAAAAGATGAGGTACGAAGGTAAGCTAGCCAAGAATATAAACCAGGATAGTAAAAGCTTCTTTAGTTATGTGAAGAGGAAAAAATTAGTTAAGACCAAAGTTGGACCCTTGAAGACCGAAAAAGGTGAATTTATTATGGGGAACAAGGAAATGACATATGAGTTGAACAGGTACTTTGGATCTGTCTTCACTAAGGAGGACACAAACAATCTTCCTGATGTAGTAGTGGCCAGAGGATCTGGGGTGATGGAGGAACTGAAGAAAATCCACATTAGGCAGGAAATGGTGTTGGATAGACTGATGGGACTGAAGGCTGATAAATCCCCAGGGCCTGATGGTCTGCATCCCAGGGTACTTAAGGAAGTGGCTCTAGAAATTGTGGATGCATTGGTGATAATTTTCCAATGTTCTATAGCCTCAGGATCAGTTCCTGTGGATTGGAGGGTAGCTAATGTTATCCCACTTTTTAAGAAAGGCGGGAGAGAGATAACGGAATTATAGACCAGTTAGCCTGACATCGGTGGTGGGGAAGATGCTGGAGTCAATTATAAAAGATGAGATAGCCGAACATTTGGATAGCAGTAACAGGATCGGTCCGAGTCAGCGTGGATTTACGATGGGGATTTCATGCTTGACTAATCTTCTGGAATTTTTTGAAGATGTAACTCGAAAAATGGACAAGGGAGAGCCAGTGGATGTAGTGTACCTGGACTTTCAGAAAGCATTTAATAAGGTCCCACATAGGAGATTAGTGGACAAAGTTAGGGCACATGGTATTGGGGGTAGAGTGCTGACATGGATAGAGAAGTGGTTGGCAGACAGGAAACAAAGAGTAGGGATTAACGGGTCCCTTTCAGAATGGCAGGCAGTGACTAGTGGGGTACCGCAAGGCTCGGTGCTGGGACCGCAGCTACTTACAATATGCATCTATGATTTGGATGAAGGGATTCAAAGTAACATTAGCACATTTACAGATGACACAAAGCTGGGTGGCAGTGTGAACTGTGAGGAGGATGCTATGAGAATGCAGGGTGACTTGGACAGGTTGGGGGAGTGGGCAGATGCATGGCAGATAACTGAGGGGTTATCCACTTTGGTAGCAAAAACAGGAAGGCAGATTACTATCTAAATGGCGTCAAGTTGGGAAAAGGGGAAGTACAACGGGATCTAGGGGTCCTTGTACATCAGTCTATGAAAGTAAGCATGCAGGTACAGCAGGCAGTGAAGAAAGCGAATGGCATGTGGCCTTATAACAAGAGGAATCGAATATAGGAGCAAAGAGGTCCTTCTGCAGTTGTACAGAGCCCTAGTGAGACCACACCTGGAGTATTGTGTGCAGTTTTGGTCCCCTAATTTGAGGAAGGACATTCTTGCTATTGAGGGAGTGCAGCATAGGTTTACAAGGTTAATTCCCGGGATGGCAGGACTGTCATATGCTGAGAGAATGGAGCAGCTGGGCTTGTACACTCTGGAGTTTAGAAGGACGAGGGGGATCTCATTGAAACATATAAGATTGTTAAGGGTTTGGACATGCTAGAGGCAGGAAACATGTTCCCGATGTTGGGTAAGTCCAGAACCAGGGGCCACAGTTTAAGAACAAGGAGTAAGCCATTTAGAATGGAGACGAGGAATCACTTTTTCCTCACAGAGAGTGGTGAGTCTGTGGAATTCTCTGCCTCTGTGGAGGCAGGTTCTCTGGATGCTTTCAAGAGAGAGCTAGATAGGGCTCTTAAAAATAGTGGAGTCGGGGGATATGGGGAGAAGGCAGGAACGGGGTACTGATTGATCACATTGAATGGCTCGAAGCTCTATAAAATCCTCCTTCCTACTTTGACACTTGGGATCTTGTATCACTTTGTGACCCGCCCCCATACTCCCCCCCCCCTCCCCCCTTTAAAGCTACATTATTACATTTTTATCATGTTGATTTTCAAATTCTGTTAATAAAATACACTTATTTCAGATACTTTGATATATTTCATATATTTAGTTTGTTTTTGAGAAGTTTTGAGCTCTGGAATGCAAGCAGAATTTTAACTTAGAAACTAGTGGTACAAATCTTTTAGGAATTTTCATCTTAAAATATTTTCGAGGAATGCAAACCTTTCATAAATTGAGGAATCCCAGTAAACGGATATTCATATGGTCATAAGGAATAGGAATAGAATTAGGCCATTTGGCCCATCAAGTCTTTTCCGCCATTCAATCATGGCTGATCTAACTCTCTCTCCTCACCCCATTCTCCTGCCTTAGGTGCCTCAGGTGCAATAACGTCTGACGCCTGTACTAATCAAGAATCTACCTATCTCTACCTTAAAAATATCCACTGACTTGGCCTCCACAGCCTTCTGTGGCAAAGAATTCCACAGATTCCCCACATTCTGATTAAAGAAATTTCTCCTCATCTCCTTCCTAAAAGAATACTAGCTTCCTTTAATTCAGAGGCTATGCCCTCTAATCCTAGACTCTCCCACTAGTGGAAACATCCTCTCCACATCCACTCTATCCAACCCTTTCACTATTCTGTATGTTTCATGAGGGCCCCCCTCATTCATGTAAACTCCAGCGAGTACAGGCCCAGTGCTGACAAACATTCATCATAGGCTAACCTACTAATTCCTGGGTTCAATCTTGTAAACCTCCTCTGGACCCTCACCAGAGCCAGCACATCCTTCCTCTGATATGGTGCCCAAAATTGCTCACAATATTCCAAATGCGGCCTTACCTACGCCTTATAGAGCCTCAACATTACATCGCTATTTTGTATACAAGCCCTCTTGAAATAAATGCTAGCAATGAGTTAGCTTTCTTTACTACCGATTCGACTTGCAGATTAAGCCTGCTATCCATGCTAGTATTTGCCCTTTGATACCGTGGGCTCTCATCTTCCTAAGCAGCCTAACATGTGGCACCTTATCGAAGGCTTTCGGAAAATCGAAGTAAACAGCATCCACTAACTCTCCTTTGTCTGTTCTGCTATTTACTTCAAAGAATTCCAGCAAATTTGTCAAGCAAATGGGCTCTTCAGATTTTGCTGTGTTAAAAACAAACTGCTGATGGAACTTTATGGGCCAAGCCAGTATCTGTAGAAGGAAATGGACAAGAAATAGAAACCAGTCTTTTCAGAGGAAAGTTGTGTTTTTGGACACTTATGGGAGGGTGTTGGCTCTAACTGAAAGTAGTATTATTAATTTAGGAGCTTCATCAATTCAGCAACTTCTCAGCTTTTCAATTCTTAACGTGTTCTCCAGAAACGGGTAAATATGTGCATAATTGTGTTTCTTATTTTCTTTTTGTGCTTTTGTACTTGAATTCTGTCCTTGATTTGTGTACTGTGGTGTTTTTATATTTAATTTATTCCGATTATGTGTTTTGTATTTTTGTGATTCTATGCCTTGTAAGGTGTCCTTGGGTTTTAGAAAGGCGCCAGTAAATAAAATGAATTATTATTATTATTATAATATAATTGGAAGCAGCTTCTCTATCAGCAGAGTTGCTTTGTTACATTGTTTAATGACCCAGTTAGAAATTAATGGATTAATTGTACATGTGTAGCAACTTTTAATATGTAACATTTTTTTTACAGCCTTTTTCTCCACCCAAAATGCCTGACAAATATTGATATGCACACTAATTTGTTTTGTTCTTGTTTGCAGGACCCATAGAATCACCATCACAAACTTCTGTCTTGGAAAGCATCTAGTTAGTGAGGATGATTTACTCAAAGATCAGCGAGGGAGTCCTGCCTACATCAGCCCTGATGTATTGAGTGGTGAGCTCCCAATTCTGATTATGCCTGACTGTTGACGAGGGAATGGGTGAAATCATGGAGTCATAGAGTGATACAGTGTGGAAACAGGCTCAACTTGCCAACACCGCCAACATGTCCCAGCTACACTCGTCCCACCTGCCCACATTTGGTCCATATCCCTCCAAACCTGTCCATGTACCTATCTAACTGTTTCTTAAATGTTGGAATAGTCCCTGCCTCAACTACCTCCCCTGGCAGCTTGATCCATACATCCACCACCCTTTCACCACTGTGAAAAAGTTACCCCTCATTCCTATTAAATCTTTTCCCCTTCACCTTAAACCTATGGTTCTTGATTCTCATAGATCACTAAGGCTAACTGATCTTGCTGAGCACATAATTGTGAGACAGGAACACTTCTAGTTTCTCTACTCTTGTGTTTGTTCTTGCATTGTCCATTTTGTTCAGCTCTTTCTGAAATCTTTCAGTGTCTTGAATGCTTAAGATCTTATGACAATAATTCCTAAATGAGGGATGGTCATTACAAGGATAGATTAGTTGGAAGGGGACTGTTTTCTTTGGAGTGAGTAATGGCTGAGGGGAGATTTAATAAATGTATATAA
The DNA here is from genome assembly GCA_038087875.1 of Malacoraja senta. Taxonomy (NCBI): domain Eukaryota; kingdom Metazoa; phylum Chordata; class Chondrichthyes; order Rajiformes; family Rajidae; genus Malacoraja; species Malacoraja senta. Next base: position 48,114 of record JAXLNO010003471.1, read on the forward strand.
AATTATGATTCTGAACAATGAATGGTGGGAGTCTGTTCTCTTTGGAGTCTTCAAGCAGATGAAGTTACGGGTACAAAATAAAGTGAAAGAAAGTCATGACAAAAGGAAAAAAACATTTTATATTGTTTGGAATATGAATTGCACTGCCTACAGTTCGGCTGGAGACATGGCGGCTGCCATTTTGGCATCCAAGAGGGAATTGGATGAGTTTCTGGTGAAATAAATTAGAGTCAAGAGTGTTTTATTGTCATATGTCCCAGACCGGACAATGAAATTCATACTAGCTGCAGCATAACAGAATATGTAAACATTGTACATAACGAGAAGAAAAAGAAAAAGAAAAAATAACAAAGATAGAGCAAATAACAAATAATAATATAGTCTTTTGCAGTTCAGAGCTCATAGCTTATTCGTTGTGTTTAATAGCCTGATGGCTGTGGGGAAGCAGCTGTTCCTGAACCTGGACGTTACAATCTTCAGGCACCTGTATCTTCTTCCTGATGGCAGTGGTGAGATGAGTGTGTGGCCAGGATGGTGTGGGTCCTTGATGGTTTTGGCTGCCTTTTTGAGGCAACGACTACGATAGATCCCTTCGATGGTGGGGAGGTCAAAGCCGGTGATGGACTGGGCAGTGGTCACAACTGTAGTCTTTTCCGCAGAACAGATGGAATAGTTCAAGAGATGGAATAGTTAAATTGCTTTAATGGAGAGATGGCACAGATACAATGTGCTGAATAACCACTTCCTGTGCTGTAACTGTTCTATGCAAGTGCGATTACTTATGATTCCTTGAAATTTAGATTCTGAAATCTACCATGTCAACATCTGCAGAAAAATAAACAGAAACTGGCCAGTAACAATCTCCAACAACAAAAAAAACTCCCTCAACTTCAGTGGCACAGAACAGGGTCCCCTCTATTTCCATGTCTTGTAGGACACTATTGTCTAGGTTGGCTGAGCCAGCCATAGAAACACCAAGTTATAAGTCGAGTACTTTGTAATTTATTTTTTGTACTTTGAATCTGCAATTAAAATGCATGACATGAAGAAGCTTATAAAAAAAATTTAAAAAACACAACTACCCCTCTCAACAGAAGTGATTTGTGGAAATGTGCTGTTTATGCTGTCATACTTCCTGATATCTGTTCTTGATTGTCAGAGCGAGAACTGTGATGGAAAATGTGCAGCATGAGCACCTTGCACATTGCTCACTGGTTGTTCTTCTCATCAGTCTTGGTTCAGTTACATGGTTGCAAAATAGACCTTGATTTCCCAACCTGGTCTCTTGATTTATGATGGAAAATCTCATTGAAGTATAGAACCTACTGAATGTTGGTTATAGAAAAGATCTTGGCTGATGATCACAATAGTCTAACTGGAACCAGTTTAGTTATTTATCCATGGAAGCTGGAATGTAGCAAACTCTGAATAATCCAAGTCACTTACTCAGCGGTATGCAAGCATGTGGAAATAATCATTGATCTCTATTAATCATTCCATGCATCATTGCACATGAAACGTGCAGGAAATATTCAGCAGGTTAGACAACATCTGTGGAGAGAAACTGTTACAGATTGAGTTGATAATATTTCATCAAAACCCTTAAACAAAAGTCTGCACTGTTTTGATTTGGGACTTTACATCTTAGGACTTAACCAAAATTAACTGACACGGAGCATAAAAATGTAGCTGAGGAAGGTCCCCTGCAGATCTGACATGACAAAAACTACTAAGTGTTCTCTTCTCCCCTCTCTCTCCCTCTGCCCCCAACCCCTTGTGCATTTTGACAAAATATTGAATTAGCAAATGCTTCTGACATGGTTAGAAAATAACTTTCTAACTTAATGTGCATCTTCTGGGTAGATAAATACTTTTGAAGCTAAAAACCCTGTAAACTCCCGATTCAGTCTTGATCTCTGTGCTTAATTGATATCAGCTAAGGTACAAGTTAGGATGTCATGCTTATGGGCTGGAGTGAAGGTTAGTCCTAATTATTGGATTCCGTTGGCAAGCAAATGGACCGTCTGTAAGCTACGGATCAAGTTTTGCTCCTCTGGTTAATAAGAACAGGCTAATTTTTGTGGCAGTGCTGCAAAAAAACAAGGCTTATGACCGGAGGTCCACAGCCACTCCAGAGACCATAATGAAGCAAGGAATTCACAGCTTTATAATTGTAGAAGTTGCTGCGCAGGAATGGTTAACTCGTCTCCTTTGTTAATGCTGTACATGAACTATGTGCTCCCTGAATTTATCTTCTATTACACCTCTGGCTAGCTTCTCTGGGGAAAAGGAATGTTATTTCAAAGGTTTCAAAGGTCAAAGATCTTTTATTGTCACATGTACCAGTTAAGGTACAGTGATATTCAACATTTTCAAGGAAAGATGCAAAATGCTGACTTAACTCAGTGGGTCGAGCAGTATCCCTGGAGAACATGGATAGGTGATGTTTCGGGTCCCGTTCTCCATGGATGCTGCCTGACTCACTGAGTTCCTCCAGCATTTTTGTCTTTCCCTTGTAAACTAGAATCTGCAGTGTCTTGTTTCTGTTATTTTCAACTTTAATTTACCTCCTAGATGTGGGTTAATCTTTGGGATACAAGCATTCTCCAGCTTGTTATTTCTCTCCACCATGAATGCAATATGCAGAGGTATCAATTGTGTTTGTTCTCTTGAATGGCTACTTTGAACTGAAACTAACATTAATACCAGATGAGGGATAATCTTCACCCATAGTGTGGTGTGTTGCCCTTCCTTCTATTCAGTGAAATTTGAAGTTGTGAAATACATATTCACACAACAAAAAAAGTTACCCTGTTTCGATGTTCCTGTTTTATTTCTCTATAACTCCAGAAATGAGTTGTGATTCACGTGCTATCTCATGCTGATGATTGGGGCCATATAAACCACAAAACCCCCATCTCTCCCATAATTTTCGGAATGAATTTGAATCATAATATAGCATTGGTAAATTGCAGTAATTGATTCCTGCCCTGGTTTTTCAACGATACATTTTCCTGTTAAAGCGAAGACTTGACCTCTCAAGTTGTTTCAGTTCAATATTAAGCTGATATTGCAGCCTTTCCACTGTTTGTGCAGATTGCTTCAAGACATCCATGTTTCTTTGCCTTCCGGCACTTTTCTCTCCTTTTTCGCCATCTTTAGTGAAAGCTCATGAAGATAGTTAAGTGACCTCTGGCCCCAATATTTATTTCCCTCCTTTAATTTGAATTACATCATGGCTCATCAACGTTATTATAACTTATTTATTAATCCAGCTGAATATTTTTCCTTCTCCTGCCTGTCGCCTAATCTCACTTTTCTAACTTGCCCAAGAACCAATATCCATTTTCCCCTCCCATGTTTTTTCCAGCCCAATTTTCAACGTCTTGATTCAAACTTCCCACATCAAGAAGTGAAGCTTTGAAGCATGTGGATCTTGAAGCTGATTATGATATGGCTCATGGATTTTAACTTCCAGAGTACTATGAATTGCTCCGATTATGGTAAATGCGATCCATGGTCATGGCTTGGATTGAGAATTTACCCATAGAAGATGGGGTAGTAGTGGAATGAATGAGACTCTGCAGTTTCCATCAAAAACAATAAGAGTTGCCAGACATGAGAATCTTTCCCTATTGGACACAAACAAAATCTCTCAATGGAAGCTTTGATTTAAATGCTTAATGCTTTATGTAAACCTTAAATATTGTTCCCTTCAATAAGTTTTTTGAGATCTGGTCAACTCAGGAAAGCAAGGATATTTTGCCTATCTCAATTCACCCTTGAAGTAGTGGTGAGCCTCAACAATGAACCGCCATTGTCCGTCCAGTTATGGAGGATAAGACTGGCTCACAAGTTGGTCCTAAATTGGGCCAAAGCTGCTTTTTTTGAGGCATTAAGCGGGGACTTGTAGAGGTGGATTGGGAGAGAGTTTGCAGGTAAGGGGATGGTTGGCAAGTGGGAGGCTTTCAAAAGTGAGGTAGCAAGAGCGCAGGGGCAGCAGGTTCCTGTCAGGGTTGGTAAGGCTGGTAAGTTTAGAGAACCCTGGTGGTTGATTGATGTTGAGGCTCTGGTCAGGTAAAAGGGGGAGTGAATCCTTCGCAAGTATAAGAGGTGTAGGAGTACACTTAAGAAGGCAATCAGGAGGGCAAAAAGTGGAAATTAAATAGAGCTGGCATTATGTTCAAATAGATTCTATAGGTATATTAAGAGTAAAAGGGTGGCTATGGAAAGAATAGCTCCCTTTAAAGATCAACATGGCCATCTTTGTGTGAAGCCACAAGACGTAGGGGATATATGAAATTAATACTTCTCATCTGTTTTTACAAAGAAGATCATGGAAGATAAGGAATTGAGGCACGTGAGTTGTAATGTCTTAGATTATATGAATTACCAAAGAGCTGGTGGTTTTAAAGCATACCGAGTTGGATAAATCAACAGGGCCTGACCAAGTGTAACCTCTGACCCTTTGGGAAGCTTGGGAGAAAATTGCGAGGTCTTGCAGAGATCTTTCACCATATCTTTGCATCATCTTTAACCACAAGTGCAGGTCTGGAAGTCTGGAGTTTGGCCAGTGTTGCACTGTTGGTTAAGAAGGGCAGCAAGGACAAGCCAGGGAAGTGCAGGTTGGTCGGCAGGCCTGGTGTCAGCGGTAGAAAGGTTGGAGGGGGTTCTGAGGGATAGGATCTACCAGCATTTGGATAGGCACAGAATGATTAGGCATAGTTATCGTTGCTTTGTGTGGCAAATCGTTTTTCACACATCTAGAGTTCTTTGAGGAGGTCACCGATAGGACACGATGGGGGCAGGGTAATGGACGCTGACTATATGGACTTTAGCAAGGCCTTTGACAATGTCCCATATGGTAAGCTAGTCTGGCAAGTTAGAGGACATTGAATCCAAGTTGAGCTAGCCAATTGGATTCAAAATTGACTTGGAGGAAGGAGTCGGAGGGTAGTTATAGAGGGCTTGTCTGATCGGAGACTTGTGGCCAGTGGATTGTCACAGGGATCAGCTTGTTATAACATTGAAACATGGAATCCCCATCAACAAAGTGGAAAAGCTGGAAAGAATTATCAGCACACATGTGAAACAGTGGCTTGGACTTCCACGATGCTTAAGTGCTGTCGGACTGTACGGGAGTGGCAAATTGGAATTGCCCATTTCAGGACTTGTGGAAGAGTTCAAATGCACTAAAGCAAGGTTGGTCATGACCCTCCTGAATCTGAAGATACTGTTATTCGAACAGCGGCCCCCAGTGTGGCAACGGGGAGGAAGTGGACCCCATCTGAAGCCGTTCAGAGTGCTAAGTCTGCTCTTCATTTCCGGGATGTGGTTGGCCAAGTCCAAGATGGGAGAGCCGGGCTCGGGCTCTTCCCAAAAGCTCCTCAATGGCACAAGGCAACATCAGTGTAGAAGAGACGGCTCGTGGTGGAGGAGGTGAGAAGACAGGAGGAGGCAGAGCGACACGCCAAGGCCGTCTCAATGGCCAAGCAGGGCCAATGGACTAACTGGGAGAGCCTGGAAAAGAGGAAACTCAGCTGACGTGACATTTGGCAAATGGAAGGATCTCGGCTAAGTTTTGTCATCAGAGCCACTTATGATGTTCTACCATCACCCCAGAACCTGAAGCAGTAGTTCGGAGAAGACCCTGCTTGCTCCCTTTGCCAAGCACCTAAGGCACATTTTAACAGGATGCACTATGAGCCTCAGCCAAGGGCGTTACAGTTGGCGGCATAGCCAAGTTCTCAGACGGCTTGCATCAATCCTAGAACAGAGGCGTAAGATCACAAATGCTTCCCCACCGACATCGGCAGGAAATGTCCACTTCACAACATTTGTACCAGCAGGCCAACCTTCAGAGCACCAGATAACATCAAAGGATGCAAGCATTCTGCAGCCTGCTCGGGATTGGAAAATGGAAGTGAACTTGGAAAAAAAGCTTGTGTTTCCCCCAGACATTGTGGCTACAACACTCCGGCCTGACATGGTCCTGTGGTCCACAACAGCCAAGTTGGCATACGTTGTGGAATTTACAGTTCCATGGGAAGATAGTGTTGAAGAAGCTTATGAGAGGAAAAAGACCAAGTACTCTGAACTGGCAACTGAAGCTTCCCAGAATGGCTGGAAGACCAAGATTTTCCGTCGAAGTGGGATGCAGTGGATTTGTTGCTACATCTACGACCAGGCTATTAAAGAAAATGGGGGTGAGGGGTCGCTCCCTCCAACAAGCAATCAAATCATTATCAAATTCTGCAGAAAAAAGCAGCAATTGGATTTGGATCAAAAGGAGAGATAACAATTGGGCTGCAAGATGAAGACAGGAGGGTATGGAATTGAGGGGGTGTAACTGGGACACCAGGTATCACCGCTGGACCCTCTGGAGATGTTGTGGGCTTATCAATGAAACATCAAAGAAGGAGGGTGCCCACCTGATGACCTCGATGACGTACCTACCCTACCTTTCACCACTCCAATCCCACTGCAAATAGCAAGAGTGCCGACGTATTACAGGGATTGAAACATCAAGTCCTATTTGTTCTACTTAACAATTTGGATGGCAATATAGTTAACATTGTTATTAAATTTCTAGATGACACAAAATTGGTGGTATAATGGACACGAAGAAAGAAGGTCTAAGTTTATAACCAATGCAGAGCAGTTGGAAAGGTGGGCCAAGGGATGGCAAATGGAATTTAACTCTACAGGAGTGAGCAGTTGTGCTTTGGTATATACCAAACTAGGCCAAGACTTGCACAGGAAATGGTTTTGTCCAGAGAGTGTTGCAGAAAAGAGATTTTGGAGGAGTAAAGGTGCAGCATGGTGCCGTAATAGTGGCGACTTAAGTGTACTGTGTGGCGAAGAAGGCATTGGCACGCTTGTCTTCATTGGGAAGACTCCTTGAGTATAAAAGCTGGGACATGATGCAGTTTAGTTTAGTTTGACCTACCGAGTCCGCACCGATCAGCAATCCCCACACCTTAACTCTATCCTACACATACTAGGGACAATTTACCCATGTACCAAGCCAATTAACCTACACGTCTGTGCGACTTTGGAGTGTGGGAGGAATCCGAATAACTCGGAGAAAACCCACGCGGTCATGGGGAGTACGTACAAACTCCGTACAGACAGGACCCGCAGTCGGGATCGAACCCGGGTGTCTGGCGCCACTGCACCACCATGCCGCCCTTGTACAAGTTGTTAGTGAGATCGCACAGAGTACTGTGTGCAGTTCCAGTGGCCCACCCATAGCAAGGATGTCATTAAGTTGGGAAAGGTTTAGAAGAGATTTACTGAGATGTTGCCTGGGCTTGTGGATTGGTTATTGGGAGAGATTGGATAGGCTGAGACGTGTTGCTTTGGAGGGCAGGAGGCTGCAGGGTGACGTTCTTGAGGTATATAAGATGAAGGGTATGGAAAAAGTGAATGCTCAGCCTTTTACCCCAGGGGAGGGGATTCCAAAAGATAGGTTTAAAGGAGAAAATTAAGAGGGGCCTCATGGGCAACTTTTTTTGTTTAAAAGGTTGTCCGTAAAAGGATGAACTGCCAGAGGAAGCTGTGCAATAGATGTAATTACGACGTTTAAAAGGCATTGGGACCGATATGGGGGTAGGAAGAGTTCGGAGGGCCAAGGGCCAAATAGAGGCAAATGGGACTCGCCCAATATGGCAACTTGGTCAACATAGACAAGGTGGGCAGAAGGGCCTGCATCTGTGCTGTTCATCTGTATAACTCTATTCCCACACTATTGTCAGTGAGGAAGACCCAGGATTTAGACCCATCAATGATGAAGGAAGGCTATTCCGGGTAACAATTTTGTGTGGCTTTGAGTGGAACTTGTAGGTAGTGGTCTATCCAAGTACCTGACGCTCCCCTCCCTGATTTTTAAGGTCAAAATTTCGGGAGTTGTAGGTTTGTTCTTGCATTGAATTTTTTGATGATGTTCACTGATTAAGGTGTTAAGCCCAAAAGATTAAGATGGTTAGTGGCTGCTGGTCACTTTATTCGAATGATGTTGAGTTTCTTGATACGATACAATACAAGAGAACTTTATTCATCCCAGGAGGGAAATTGATCTCCCAACAGCCATAAAACACAAGATACATGAAACATGAAATTAAAGTGACGAGTGGAAAGGATGGGGGATGTGCAAAGATTTGTGGGAAGGGAAGAGAGTCAGTCTACCCCACGACAGAAGGGAGAGGAGTTGTACAGTTTGATAGCCACAGGAAAGAAGGATCTCCTGTAAAGTTCGGTACTGCATCTTGGTGGAACCAGTCTGTTGCTGAAGGTGCTCCTCAGGTTGACTAGGATGTCATGGAGGGGTTGGTTATGCTCCCAAATTATTTATGGTGGAAAAGATTATGTGTGTCGGGTGGCGAATCACTTGCTCAAGTGCACCCTTCTCAAACCTGCTCTTAGAACCACAGTTGGTCAGCCTGCATTACAGATGACAACTTCATCACCTTGGTTAAGAACAAATAAGATGATTATTAGCATGGTTAAATTTCCCCTACTTTTTGTGATTTCAACATTATTAGTTAGATGCTTCTGTGGTATTAGAAATGTTAGAATGCAGATCTTCAATGTGACAGTCGAGATATTGTTTAGTCTCATCCTCTGCTGCAGGGCTCGAAATTAGCGGTTGCCCAGGTGCCAATGGCAACCTAGCGTCTCGCCTAACGAGGCAACCTAAAACTCGTGTAATTTTGCCCTGCTTGGCAAGCACCCGAGTCACCTATCGTTCAACTCTGAGCGGGCCCCCCTCTTTATCTCTCTCTGTCACTCTCCGTCTCTGCCCGTCATCCATATACGTGTCAGGGCCGCCGGTTCTCCGCTCTCCGCCCGCTCCTCATCCGCCGGCACAGCCGGCCGCCTTACACATGTGCACTGCCACGGCCTGCACATCCTCCCCTGCACATGTGCACAACCACGGCCAGCACATCATCAGCCGTGGTTGTGCGCATGTGCCGCCCTGCACATGCGTACTGCCACGGCAACTGGTCGGCGTCGGTCACTTTCTCCCTCCCTTTGCACTGTGGGAGATCTGGCCGCCATTGCTGTCCGGTCGCCGCCTCGCCGCGACCACTGAAAACCAACACAGAATCACTCCCTGGAGTTTTTAGTTTAATTTGAAGATACAGCGTGGAAACAGGCCCTTCGGCCCACCGAGTCCACGCTGACCACCGATCACCTGTACACTAGTTCTATCCCACACATTACTGACGTAAGTCAAGAGTCTAGAGTGTTTTATTCTCTCACATCCCAGTTAGAACAATGAAATCCTTACTTGCAGCAGCACAACAGAATATGTAAACATAGTACTTATCTATGAATATGTAACTATATATATAATACACACACACACACACGTGTGTGTGTATAATATATAGTATCGTGTGTGTAGGAAGGAACTGCAGATGCTGGTTTAAAGTGAAGATAGACACAAAAAGCTGGAGTAACTCCACAGGTCAGACAGAATCTCTGGACAAAAGGAAAATAGTAAGTTTTGGGTTGGTTCCTGCACACCTTTGGAATGTGGAAGGAATCAAGAGCACCCGGAGAAAACCCATGTGATCAAAGGGAACAGGAGCAAACTCCAGACGGACAGCACCCATATTCAGGATCAATTCCGGGTCTCTGGCACTTTTAGGCAGCAACTTTATGGCCAATGTACTGCCGCATAGTCATGAACTGAATTAAAACATACAGTAGCTGTAAAGGGGGACATAGCGTCACTTAGAGATTTAAGACTAAAAATGGATAGTTTCTTTTTTTAGTAACCATCGTTTGCAATGTATAATTTTTTGTGTGTTGGAAAATAAAATATAGTGGCACAGCTGGTCGACTTGCTGCCTCACACCCCAGAGATCTGTATTCGATCCTGTCATCGGGCACTGTCTGTGTTGAATTTGCACATTCTCCCTGCAAGCGTGTGGGTTTCCTCCCACATCCAAAAGACACATTGGCTTTGTAGGTTAACTTGTCTCTGTAAAATTGCCCCTAATGCGTAGGGAGTGGGTGAGGAAAGTGGGATAACAGAACTTGTGTGAATGGGTAGACTAAAATGCTGGAGAAACTCAGCGAGTGTGGCAGCATCTTTGGAGCGAAGGAAATAGGCGACGTTTCGGGTCGAGACCCTTCTTCAGACTGATGTGAGGTGGGGCGGGAAGAAGAAAGGAAGAGGCGGAGACAGTGGGCTGAAGGAGAGCTGGGAAGGGGAGGAGAAAGCAGGGACTACCTGAAATTGGAGAAGTCAATGTTCATACCCCTGGGGTGTAAACTGCCCAAGCGAAATATGAAGTGCTGCTTCTCCAATTTACGGTGGGCCTCACTCTGGCCATGGAGGAAGCTCAGGATAGAAGGGTCGGATTTGGAATGGGAGGGGGAGTTGAAGTGCTGAGATCAGGTTGGTTATTGCGAACTGAGTGGAGGTGTTGTTCGAAGCGATCGCCAAGCCTGCACTTGGTCTCACCGAGGTTGATCATATGCTGAATAATCCAACCACATTTTTTTTTGGAAGCGAAAAGAAATAACAGAAATTGCATTCATTGCAATGTGTAAAAAGAGATGAGATACTGTATTGTAATTTTGCTGCATGTCATTGTGGTATATATCATGTCTTGATTGGTAATATGTTTAGTTTGTGATTTTATTTGAAGCAGAAATAATATGTGAATGCTTCATTGACCATAATTCCGACTGGTAACTACGCACTTCGTCCGAACACATTATCGCACGCGTCATGCAAGCCATCTTAAATGACCACCTAAACTGTCATTTGGCAACCTAAAAACCTGCCGAGGTTGCCCGGCTGGCAAAAGGGAAAAAAAGTTAAGTGAGAGCCCTGCTGCTGTATCCAGTGTTAGCCATTTCTGTAGAGCATGTGGAGTAAATTGAATAGATTGAAGACTTGCACCTTAATGGTGTGTGTCTCAAGTGGGTGTAGAGCTGAATCACCAAGTTAGCTCATTGAAAATGTTGGAGAGTGCTTAAACCTTGTCTTCGCAACATGTGCCATTCCACACCATCGTTGTAGATGTGATTTACTTTGCACCCCACCTGCAGTTTAGCTGTTTAATTGTTCACAACCGTTCATGTCTAGATGTGGCTGGATATGAGACCTTTGATCTGAGTTGTTTGTGGGATCGTTTAGCTTCTTGTGTGCTGTGTGTTCTTGTGTACATGTAGTCCAGTGTTGCAACTTTACCATTTTGGCACTTTTAAATATACCTGATGGTACTCGGCCATGCTATTCTGCAGTCTTCATTAAATCAACATCTGTCCCCTAACTTGATTATAATAGTAACTGAACGATATCCCAGGCAGTGAGATTACAGGTATCAAATATTTCTGTTACTAATGATCAACAGAGCCTTATGAAGGCCCAATTTTAAGCTGCCTTAACCGTGTATTGAATTGGTTGAAGACTGGCTCCTTAATGGTGTGCATCTCAGGAGGGCCTGGTCAAAAGCCAATTATTTTTTATTATACTATTGTTTGGTTTAAGTGTGTGTTTAAGTGTGTGTGTGACGTGCCCATGAAGTACTTGGGTATTTATGTGGCAGGAGTTATTTAGACTTTTCAACTTTCACTTGTGTGACTTTTGTTGATCTTCCTCCTTTATATCACCACTAGACTGCAATGTAGAGAAATGGTGGGAATGTACAGTAAATGGTAGGAATATACAACAAATGGTAGGAAGCCAAGAGTTGAGGATTGGACAGAACCTGGAGCACAGATCCATAGATCACTAAAGAAACAAGATGGGCATATAATGTGTTTAAGAAATATCTGATCAATTTAAAAAACGAGGTTATGCAGTAATTTTGCAGTTGGGTTGTTTTTTCCTTTGAAACAGTAAAATGTTAGGGAGCTTCAAGATTTATAAAATCGAGATGTTGAAATAGTGTAATAGGGAGGACCAATGTATATTAACTGCAGGGCCTGTAACCATACAACATAGATTTGAAGTGACGTGTAGAAAGTTGACATTGAAATGTTTCTGCATCCAGAGGATTGCGATATTCTGAAACTGGCTAGCTGTAAGTTTAGAAGCAACAGAAGTCTTCATTGCATTGACATTTGAAATGCTTACATTTGTAAGTTTATGGACTTAGTTCGAAATTTAGATTTGCCTGAATAGCTTTTGTTTTTTGGGCTGACAGTGATGTGATGGGCTGATTGTTCACCTTTGGTGCCTTGCCTTAAGTTTCATAATTGTTTACAGTATTAACTTGTTACACACAAGATGAAAAAATGCAGTCCTACTTGCTCTATTACTATTTACTCATCTGTTAACCAAGACTTATAACGTCAGCTCAGACTTTTTTCCCAGGTCTTTAAAATTCTGGGATTTCTTGCACCTGTCAACCTGTTCTATAGTTTGAGGCTATCTGACCGCAAATTGATTTGTCCAGTTTCCAGCTTCACTGGTTTCTTGCACATTGGCTTTGGCTCTTTGCCTAAACAACAAAACTATTCTGACAACATTGCTTATGGGTGTGATTGTCCAACGTTGGGGAAATGTAGTATTTTCTTCCATATATTCCTGAATAAAGTGTGAAGTACTTTGAGACTATTTGATATTGTAATAAAGTACAGTGCACATGTAAATATTGTGTCGGTGTATGGCATATATATTTTCATGTAGCACTCTATTCGAGCTGTATAAATAAGGATAGGTCATAATGCAGTGAATAGTGAGGAATTTTACACTGAGCTTTGCTCTGAGAGCTGATGTTTGTGGCTGCACTGATTTTATTGGACAAATCTGAGATGAGGTGGAATTGAAGATGTTTCTAAGGGAAGCCAAAACGTCTGGAAAAGTGGACACTGCTGGAGTAACTCAATGGGTCAGGCAGCATCTTGGGAATATAGATAGGTGACATTTATGGTTGGGGCCAGCATCTTCCGTTCCTTTTTATTATCTTTTGGAAAATTGTTCTCTGCCTTTTGCAACCTCAAATGCTAGAATTGCAATGGCAGAAATCTTGTCAATCTGAATCCCTAGGTTGATTAAGCAGGAACTCTTTTAATATATTGGTATAATCAGTCAGTTTTTAAACCATTTGAAACCATGGCTAAAATAGAATGTGTTGTTTTGTTTTCCAGGCCGGCCGTATAGGGGCAAACCAAGTGACATGTGGGCATTAGGTGTGGTGCTCTTCACAATGCTTTATGGGCAGTTCCCATTTTATGACAGCATACCTCAGGAGCTTTTCAGGAAAATCAAAGCAGCAGAGTACACCATCCCTGAGTAAGTTTGTGTTTCCTTTGCAGATTCATCCTTGCCTTAACATTTGTTTTTAGACGTGTTTGTATTGTGTTTAATTCTAGCCTTTTTGACTCCTTGGCTATCAATTAATCATGGAAAGGTTGGAAATAGTGTTGAGATCTTTCACTGTATTTCTTTATATTTACCAAGGAATTCAAATGTTGGTTCTAACTGTTGCAACCTATTTATTGAAAATTAATCAGTATTGGTAAATTCAAAATGAAGGAGACCTCACTAAATGTAACTATTGGATCCTTGCTTTTAAATATAGGTGCCAATTCTTCATTAGTTTTGAGATATGGCATGGAAACAGGCCCTTCGGCCCACTGAGTCCATTGATCACCCGTTCATACTAGTTCTATGTTATCACATTTTCCCATTCCCTACACACTAGGGGCAATTTACAGAGGCCAATTAACCTACAAATCTGCATGTCACAGATGTGGGAGGGAACTGGAGCACCCGGTGAAAACCCATGCAGTCGCAGGGAGAACCTGCAAACACCATGGAGACAGCACCCGAGGTCAGGATTGAACCTGGGTCTCTGGTGCTGTGAGTCGGAGGCAGTTCTATCAACTGTAGCATTGTGCTATCCTTCAGCTGCCCATCACCTCAGAGCAGTTTCACTATGGTAAACTAATGAAGACAGACCTTAAGGCTCACTGTGTGAAATTCATTGTAAATGATTCAAGAACTCTTGCAACTTCTGCTTTGTGTGGGAGTGCCTCCCAATGCTTACATCACTCCCAAATCAATGTTAAACTTTCCATCCACTAATTTAACTCTACAGTTGTGCTTTGAATTTAAAGTAATTTTCTGAATTTCAACTCTTGAACTGTTACATATCACTGCTTTAAAATACCATATCTGTGATACTACTTCAAAACTGAAGAGAAAACATTTTTTCTGTAAGAGGCCTTGTGCTGCCTTATGCTTACTGCTGCCAACAATAACTTAGTTGTTAATGTAGTAAAATATTTTATTGGGTACTTCACATGCGTGTTGGCAAAGTTCGATGGCCACAGGGACATTGGGGAAAATCTGCCACTGCCTTGAGATTGCTGGTTATCTACTCCCTGGTCCATGATTTCTTTCCGTGTGGTCCCACGTCTTATATTGGGAGGTCAGCTCCCAGTATACTAATGAGAGCATGTGGCTGCTTTTAGAGTCAAGAACAAGCCCAGAGCTCCAACTTCCTGCCTCTCAATCCTGCTATTAAAAATAAACAAAGTGCTGGAGTAACTCCGCGACTCAGACAGCATCTCTGGAGGGAACGGAAAAGCATCATGTCGGGTCGGGGATGTTGATCCATTTCCTCCAGCTACCTGACCCGCAAGTTATTCCAGCACTTTGTTTTACTCAAGATTCCAGTTGTGCAGTGCTATGTCAGTCTTTTAAATACGTTTACAAATCTCGTTGACTCTGGATCTATCAAAAAGGTTGCAGAAAAACATGCTCACACACCCACAATTGAACATTTAAACTAAATTGGATGGAAACATTCATTTTGTTCCTGGCAGCTGATTTTTTTCCCCCCATTACTTTCAATGTAACTGCTGTATTTTTTGCCAGGTTATCTTGTCAAGGGTCCAGTGTGTATGTTTCTCACACTAAGAGTTGGGAGATCAGTGCAGGTTTGCCATGAGGAGATCGAATGGCAGCATAGAACTTCCATGGCCACCACTCTATTAGGCTGCAGCCTGTGTGCTGAAATTGCAGTTATGGGTGTGTCTACTCACTCTGGATATCAGTAGAAGATCTGTATTAAGACAGATTACCAGAATCTTGCTCAAATTGATAGTGGCTTAGTGACTTTTAAAATGGAAAGAGTAGAGAGGTTTGGGGAAGGAATTCCAGAGCTCGGAGCATTGGCGGCAAAGTGCTCTGCCTCTGCCAGTTACTAGGGAGAGGGATCGTGTCAATGGCTTGGAAAAGTAGTCTGTGGTCAGAACTCCAAACAATGGAGCTTTTTAGACTTTCCTGTATTTGGTTGCAGGAAATTTTAGTCGAGATCTTTTTTCTTTATTCAGTAGGAGGAAATTTCTGCTCATCCGGTACTTGCAGTCAGACGAGTATTGTTACATTTCAGAAATAGTTGGGGGGTGAAGTCAGTGGGGGTGGTGTGGATTTTGAGGGAGGTGGTGCTGAGACTTTGCTCAGTTTCATAGGCTTACACCTGGAACTTGCTGCAGTGTGTGTGTGTGTGTGTGATGGATACAAGGAGCTCAATATTAAATTATTCAGGACATCGGTGGTAATTTTGAAGCTAGTGTTCATGATTCTTGCTACAAATTGATAATGATATAAATAGTTGGGAAACTCCGATCTGAATGGCTAAGTTATCTCTATGTTCTGTGTAATGGGAGAAAAAACAGGTTTAGCTATCAGTTTTACTGTTTGTGACTTTGAATTATCAAGGGTGGCAACTTGATTTTATTAATAGTTCCAGGAGGGACGAGCACATATTTGGGGTTAGTTTAGTTTAGAGTTTCAGGCCCTTTGGCCCACCGAGCCCACACTGACCAGCGATCCCCGCACGTTAACAATATCCTATACATACTAAGGACAATTTATACTTGTTCCAAGCCAATTTACCTATATACCTGTACGTCTTTGGAGTGTGGGAGAAAACCCACGTGGTCATGGGGAGAAGGTACAAACTCCATACAGACAGCACCCGTGGTCAGAATCGAACCCGGGTCTCTGGCGCTGTAAGGCAGCAACTCAACCTCAGCTGGTGTGTGTGCTCAAATATTTTGGGGAGGGAGTTTTCTCATTTCACATTTCCATATGACATTGAAGGCCACAGCCCTTCGAGTCTATTACAGCTGTGAGCAATTGCATCTTTCTTACTCACTCACTTTCCCTGTCACTTATTTTCTCTCACCTCCCACTGTTCTCCCACCCATGTCGCTTGGGGCTGGTTACAGTGCCAGTTAACCAATCAAGCAGCACCTCTTTGGAATGTGGGACACAATTGGAACAATATGGCGGCAGAACAGGTGGTGAATGAGTAAACTGGCTGTTTGCCACAACGGTTCGAGTTTTTGCACCTTGGACTTGAAAGCAAAGCTGAGGACATGAGAGGTGATTCTTTTTGTGGGTATCAAACCAAGATGTGAGAGTTTGGTTGAGCTGGAGAAATGTTGTGACATATCCAGAATTGAAGTACATTATTGTCCAGAACTGGGTGTAGTATTTCAGGCACAGTCTGAACAGAGACTCTGTGATTTCAGTATGAGATTTGTTTGTACTTTGTTGCATTTGAATATTACTCAGTTGCATGTCCACAAAAGTTCCTTGATCTTGTGATTCAGCCCATTGCCATTTCACTTATTGTGTGTCCAGCTCGTGCATTGTTCATTCCATTGATTAACCACTGAGTCAGCATCGTTTGCAAGAACAGAGCACTTGGACTCTTCCCTTTTCAATGTTTGTTTTTATTAAACATACTCATGGTTTGAATATTTTAATGAGGTGGAATGTTGATTTATAAAGTGGGGATTTTTGCTGAACATGCCATTATAAGGGAGTTGAAGTGAGCAAAGTTGCTGCATTATCTGAGAGTTGAGTTGCTGACTGCAGCTGTCCTGGTGAATTGGTGGCTCACATGTGCGGGGCTCTTGAGCAGTCATTGTCAGCTTTCTGTTTGTGATTCAGCTTTGAAACTAACATGAAGTCAAATACGAAGAAAGCTGCTTCAATTTAAAATCTGCTTCCATTATTAATAATAAAAATGCCAATAGTTTTTGGAAGTAATGGTTGGGAGTGATTAACTGCCATAATGTTTTAAAAAAGGAACTGCAGATGCTGAGACAATCGAAGGTAGACAAAAATGCTGGAGAAACTCAGCGGGTGAGGCAGCATCTATGGAGTGAAGGAATGGGTGACGTTTCGGGTCGAGTCCCTTCTTCAGTCTGAAGAAGGATCTCAACCCGAAACGTCACCCATTCCTTCACTCCATAGAAGGCAACATCGATGGAGCGAAGGAATGGGTGACGTTTCGGGTCGAGTCCCTTCTTCAGTCTGAAGAAGGGTCTCAACCCGAAACGTCACCCATTCCTTCGCTCCATCGATACTGCCTCACCCGCTGAGTTTCTCCAGCATTTTTGTCTACCATATTGTTTTTTGTCTGTTTAGAAGGATGGTATATCTACTCCAGAAGAATGGCAAATAATTTACGCCAGAGACCCTTGTATTGGAACTTCATCTGTGTATTCTCACAGAATTCCCACTTTCCATTTCCAGTGATGGCCACTTCCATGGTGACGATGGCATTGCCCTTTGCCCATACTTTGTAAGCTGCTCCTGTGGGTGATCTCCCACAGGCTGCCAGCTCCCATGTTGAGCAACCTGCCAGCTGAGTGTGTGCCAGGTTAGGGTGCAAGTGCAGCAGTCCCCTTCAAATAAATGTGAGCAGTTGGCTGCTGTGAGGAAACGTTATTTAATTTATAGTTTTGATGTTTTTACCGGAATGCTGCCTGGGTTAGAGTGTCTCAGCTACAAGAAGAGATTGGATAGACTTTTGTTTTAGGTGGAATTTATTGTTTTTTTCTGGAGCAAGAGAGTCGTAGACAGTGAACCATATTCCCAAGGTGGAAATGTCCAACATTAGAGGGCATAGCTATAACGTGAGAGGGGGGATGTTTAATGGAGATGTGCGGGGCTAGTTTCTTTTTGTTTACAGAGTGGTGGGGGCCTGGAACACATTGCCAACGGTGATGATGGAGGCAGATACGATAGTGGCATTTGAGGCTTTTGGATAGGCACACGGAAGTGCAGGGAATAGAGGGATATGGATCAAGTACAGGCAGAATAGATCAGTGTAACCAGGCATCATGTTCGGCACAAACCTTGGGGGTGAGGTACCTGTGCCTGTGCTGTACAGTTCTATGTTCTATGTTTTAAATTGTATACATGGGTATTTTTATACTATTTGAAAATATTTTTTAAAACAAGGTTTTCCTGATGTTACTCAAATGTCACACATGTTGAATGGCTCTGGCCACATTGGCAGCCTTGATTGCCGGTAAGTCTAGAGAGTCTAGTGAGGCTCCTGTGCCGAGATATCAGTCCCATCACCGTCAACTGTGCTGAACTAACGGGCTCCCAACAAAAGACTACTCGAGTGGGTCTGCTGCCACAGGCAATGCGGCTCGGGGCAGGCGAGCAGGGCACTGGAATAAGCCCTGTTTCCTTCAAAAACAGGAGAAGGGGTAAGGATCAAAGTTAAAGCATGTGAAACTGGGAGTAGTTTGCTTAAGTGGACCAAGAGTTGGTCTACAGGTTAAATAAAACTAGGAATAAATAGGTCTTTCCTGGATTGGCAACCTGTGACAATGTGATATCATAAGGATAGGTACTTTGATCTCAAATTATTTATAATTTGGCTGATGGGCTCAAATATAATAATACTTCCAAATTTGCTGTTGACACCAAACTGAGTGGTATTGAGAGTGGTGTTGAGGCTGTGAAGGACTAAAAGCTGAACTGAGTGAATGGATAAATGGAGTCCCGTGGATCAATAGGATATTATCCACTAGTAGAAACAGAACACAGAGTAATTTTTAAATGTTAATAAATTGGAGAATGTTGATGTTCCTGTAATAAATCACTGAAAGTTTGCAGGCAGGCGCCACATGCATGTGATGCATGGATGGGCTTTATTGCAAGAGGATATGAGTACAGCAGTAAAGATATTGCACTATTGTTATATGGAACCTTACTGAGATCATAGCTGGAATACTGCACACAGTCTGAGTAGTCTCATCCAATAAAGCATATATTTACTTTTGAGGGAGTGCAACAAAACTAACCAGACTAGTTTTGGGGATGGGAGATCGATGATATAAGGAGAAATATGCTAAGCTCCATTTTCTAGAGTAGAAGCAAGGAACTGCAGATGCTGCTTTTCCAAACTACAGTGCAGGAGGAACTCAGCGGGTCACATAGATATGGAGAACATAGATCAGCTGACCCTTCCTCAGACCCGAAACGTCACCTATCCATGTTCTCCAGAGATGTTTCCTGGCCTGCTGAGGTGCTCCAGCCCTTTGTGGCCTTTTTTTGCAAGTTTAGGTGAACTTCTTGAAACCTCCAAAGTTCTTGCACATCTTGACAAAAGTGGGTGGAGGATGTATCCCTAACCTTGGAGTTTTGGGCTAGTGATTAAGGGATTTCCCATTTAGAACTGAGATGAGGATAAAAGTTTTCACTGAAAGGGTGGTGAATCTTTGGATTCTATATCTGGAGAGCTCTGATGGTCCTCGTCTGTGTTCACCTAGTACCTGCCATGCTTTGTCCTGCCCCTCGTCTCTTCCAGCTTTTTTTTTGCTCCCCCCTCCAAACCCCCCTCCCCCCATATGCCTGAAAAAGTGTCCCAACCCAAAATGTCACCAATCCATATTCAGTTGAGTATGTTAGTTGCACTCCCTCAATGTTTTAAACGGGCGTTTGATGCTGTGGTACATTTAACAGAATTTCAAAGTTGACCAAGTTATGAGTGGGAATTCAAAGCCTGGTGATTTGCCATTGCATTAACCTTTCGTTTCAACATATAACCAGTTTGTTTACATGATATTTGCTATTTGTTTTAGCCGCCCAAACTTTGGGGGGGGGGGGGGGGGGGGTTGTGTGGGTCAATCCTCATCCATTATATGATGAAAATCATCACCTTCTTGGTGGGAAATGTATGCCCTTTTGTTGATCATTGATTTGCTTCCTTTTCAGCCCTGTTCATATTGCATATATTGCTTTGCAGAGAATAACATTTTTCGTTGGAGAATTAGTTTCCATTAACAATATAACATTGATCTCGCCAGTGTTTGTTTTTGAGTGTTGCTGCAGCTCAGATCTGTAGGATTAGTTTTATTTTGGGAGGTGGATTTTATGTGAGCATTACTCACTGGTTTTGTTGCTTGTCTTATGCCTAAGGTATTGGGTGTGCTGCTATATGAGTCATGGTTTACATAGCTTTGTGTCAAATAGATTCAAGACTTTTATTGTGCAGCTGGCATAATGTTGTGGGTTCAGTGTGTTTTTGTAAAGGTGCCATTCTGCAATATTAATTGTTTTATATCTTTCCTCTCTGACAGAGACTGCCGTGTATCAGAAAACACAGTTTGTTTGATTCAGAAGTTGTTACTTCTGGATCCACAGCAAAGGCTGACAGCAACTGAAGTGTTGGATTCATTGAGCTCCATCATCGCTACGTGGTAAGTCTGCCGTTCAGTAAAGCATGGCTTCATACCTGCCTACCCCCCTCAAGTCCTATCAATGGAGTTTCAGAGTTTCCGCTCCTTCTTTACGTCGCCATCACCATCACATACTTTAATCTTTGGATCAAAGTTCCTCTTGAGCACTTCTCTTGCCTATCTGTTGCTGTAACCGTGACTGACACTGTGCTTTCACATGGTCAGCAAGAGATGTGTCATCTTGGCGAGAAAAGAACATTTGATTCCTGTTTTCCTCTACCCTTATCAAAAGCATTGCCTCATTTGTCTTTGAACTGTGAATTCTGTCAAATTCCAAACAGGCCTTTTACACTTAGACATTCCAAGATAACCCCATACAAAGACAGGACCAGAAAATGAGTGAGTGAGTGAGTAATGATATTTTCATACAAACTTGTGACACTGGAGTGGCCATTTGGCCCACTGTTGATGCTGGCCAAAAATTGAACAATTTGGGTTGCTCCCGTTAACCAGCTTTTTGGTCATAGATGTGTAGTTTGAGGTCCCACAAGTGTTCAACCAGGTACCTTTTTAAAATGTGTCGCTCCACCATTGCCTCTGGCATCTTATCAGGCAGAGAGTTCCAGACCCTGAGTACTTGGTGTCATTTTTTTTTAATCAACCCTCCTCAGCTTTTTATCAATTTGTTTAAATATATGCCCCTAGTTATCATTCTGCCAGAGGAAATAGATCATTCATGTTCACCCAGTTTCTTTCCTGTTAAAGGAAATAGGAGTTTTATTTTTAAAGGAGAGAACAACTGCAGTCTTGTCAGTCGCCCTCCTACACGGGAGTAATGTGATGATGGATAGAGAATTATTCGTTAGACAGTGGGAATAAAGTTACCCTTAACAGGATCGGAATCAGAATCACACTTTATTCGCCAAGTATGTTTTGCAACATACGAGGAATTTCATTGGCCGGGTCAGTCATCCAATTAAAAGCAACAGATCACTTAAAAAAACACAATTTAACATAAACATCCACCACAGTGACTCCTACACATTCCTCACTGTGACGGAAGGCGAAATAAAGTTCAAGTCTCTTTTGTTTTTCCTCGGTCGTGGGCCTCGAGCCGCCGTTGACGGGATGATCTTGACTCCCGTAGCCGGCGGCGTTCGAGCCCTCCGCGTCGAAGCGATCAAGCTCCCGCATCGGGGGGATGTCAGCTCCCCCGCGCGGGGCGATCGAACCTCGCGTCGGGGCTGGTCGAACCTTCCGCGACGTTGGAGCTCCCGACTAGCCTCACCTGAGACTGCGAGCCCTTGATGGTGATTCCGCGGTGGGAGCGATCCCAGGCAAAGGATCAGCTCCGATGTTAAGTCCGCGCCCCGCGGTGGGGCTCACGACAGTCCGAGGTGGCTTCCAGCTCCATCAATGGTAGGCCGCAGAGCCCGGAGAATGTGATCTGAAAATTGATCACATCTCTGGGAAGGTAAGAGCTTGAAAAAAAGTTTCCCCCGATCCCCTCCCCCCACATAAAACAAATCGAAGTGCAGCGTAGGTTCACGAGATTGATTCCTGGGATGGCGGGACCGTCATATGAGGAAAGATTGAAAAGACTAGGCTTGTATTCATTGGAGAAGGATGAGGGTGGATGTTATAGAAACATATAAAATTATAAAAGAACTGGACAGGCTAGATGCAGGAAAAATGTTCCCAATGTTGGGCGAGGCCAGAACCAAGGGCCACAGTATTAGAATAAAGGGGAGGCCATTTAGGACTGAGGTGAGAAAAAACTTTTTCACCCAGAGAGTTGTGAATTTGTGGAATTCCCTGCCACAGAGGGCAGTGGACGCCAAATCACTGGATGGATTTAAGTTAGATAGAGCTCTAGGGGCTGGTGGAATCCAGGGATATGGGGAGAAGGCCATGATCACAATGAATGGCGGTGTTGGCTCGAATGGCCTCCTCCTGCGCCTATTTTCTATGTTTCTAAGAACATTAAATCAGACTTTTAACGCACTAAAAAATAACAAAAAGAAAGAAAATACGAACAGACTGCCGGCAGGGCAGCCATCTCCCCGGCGCCCCTGGTGGTAGGTGAACACTAGTGGGGTCTCAGCTATTCACAATCTGTGTCAATGCTGGGTGGTTGAAAAGTCAAATTCTCACATTTGCTAATGATTAAAAAAAAAACTAGGTGGGATGTGAGTGCAGAGGAAGATGTGAGATGACTTCTAAGTCATACTGACAAACTGAGTGGGTGACAAGGTTGCAAAATGAATATAATGTAGAAAAATAAGAGATCATCCACATTGCTGCACATTACAGAAGAGTGTTTGTTAAATGGCAACAATGTGGGTAATGTTGATATTCAAAAGGATCCAGGTGTGCTTCGAAGCAAGTTACTGAAGCCAACATTCAGCTGAAGCAAGCGATTGAGGGAAAAATAGTACGTTAGTCTTTATTCCAGCGTATTTGCTTGTAGGCGCGAGAGAGTTGTTTTACTATTGTGTAATGCCTACTGGGATCACACCAGGGTTCTTGTCTGATTAAGGGTCCCAACCCAAAAAGTCATCTGCCCATACCCTTCATAGATGCTGCCTGGCCTGCTGAGTTACTCCTGCACTTTGTGTTATATCAAGGGGGTAAGCTGTGTAGGATGGAGATGTGGGAAACATTTCTGCCCTCCCTTCCATTAATTCTAATAAAGGCAAGTATGCTGTCATAACTGGCTATCTGCTTGTGTCATGACCTGAAAACATTGCAACATCTCCAGTTCTCTCCGCTGCTTAGTATCTTGCATTCATACCCAAGCCTTGTTTTCCCTCCCCAGATTAATTACCTGACCATTTTAGCATAACATCTAATGACTTTCTTGGTGTCTTCCTGTGGCCTAGAACTTTCTTACTCACAAACAACTGCACCGTTGATTGCAGTAAATTGTAGTTATAAAACCCAAGTCATTCATCTATAACCTGAAAAGCAAGGGACTTTGTATTGAATCCTGAAGGTCTCCACAGCACAGGAGTCCCCACTCCTAAAACTCCCAAAGCCTGATAGCTATTGCTTCCACTGAACTTCCTCTAGCCTCTCATGGGCTTTAAATCTTTGCTTAAGGTGGACCTGGTGAAATATCTTGCCAAAATTCAATTCTGCAATCTGATTATTCTCCATGTTAATCTCTGGTTTAGAAAAACAGCCATCAATCAAACTTGATCTCACCATAACAAATTAACGCTGACAAGCCTTAATGTCCTCACAACATTGTCATTTCTGTGCCTCAACGTTATTAACAATAATTGGTTCATTATTGATTTTGGGCTGGCTGCCCTGCAGCAACATGGACTATTTCCTATTTTATAAACAGTACTACACATTAGCTGTCTCCCATCAGCATTATGCACGACATTGACGACTGGACAAATGATCAGATTGTGAGTTGTTTCCTCGCTTACATGCCTGTTCTTTTCCACTTTTAAAAATGCTAGACATCTGTTTATTGCATTCTTCCTAAATATCGATATTGATATCATCCACTGTCTTGGATAGGTTGGAAACAGGTTTGCCCACTCTCCAGTTACCTGTGGTACAAACTGATTTAATTGAAAGGTACAGCGTGGAAACAGGCCCGACATCCCACTGAGTCCAAGCCATCCATTGAGCACCAATTCACACAAATACTGTTTGCCCACTTTCGCATCCACTCCCTACACACAAGGGGCAATTTAGAGGCCAATTAACCAACAAACCCGCACGTCTTTGGGATGAGGGAGGCAACTGGAGCACCCGAAGGAAATGTGGTCACAGAGAGAACATGCAAACTCCACGCACACCCATTGTCAAGCTCGAACCCGGCACATTAGCGCTGAGAGACAGCAGCTCTACTGTTTAAAACAAAGTTCTTGCACGCTTTCAAAGATGCTACTCCTGTCCCTGGTTATTTCCAGACTTAAATATTCTAATTAACATTTTTTCAAGAATCTTGTTGTAACCATGGCAAGTTGGATTATGCTTATTTCCAAGCAGGAATAATGCATGCAGATTCAGATATAAGGTGACATCGTCTGAGCTGAACAACACTTTGCCATTTCAATTCCAGCTATTCCCCTTCGCAAAATATTGATTGCTTAGTTGCTTTTCTTCCTTCAAAGGGATCTTGTTGCCATGGGAATCTATTTATTGCACATGATTCACAGTCTTCATGATGACTCAATGAGAGGGAAATGTTCTGCCCTGCCTCTTGCCCCAGGCCATATCATTTTAAAATCCTGGAAATCTACTACAGCTGCTGGAACTCCAAAATAAAGAAAAATCAGAGCATGCTGGAAACACTTAACAGGTCCAGCAGTGTCTGTGGAAGAAGAAATAGACCATGTTTCAGGTCAAAGACCCTTCATCGGAATTTGGAAAGAAAGAGAATAAGTTTCTGGAGGTCAGGGGAGGGATTGGTAAAAACAAAAGGTCTTTCTCGGATTGGGATTGACATTGTGATCCAGTTGGAGTTTAATGCAGATAAGTGAGAGGTGTGACAATTTGGAAAGTTAAACCAGACCCTAGGGAGCAGAGGGATCTACATTGTTCCCTGAAAGTGGCTTCACAGGTCAAGAAGGCTTTCATCAGTCAGGGTGTTGGGTAAGTTGGCATGTTCTCTTACATTGTATAATATGTTGGTGAGGCAGCATTTGGAGTATTGTGTTCAGTTTTTGTCACCTTGAATTAGGAAGGACGTCATTAAGCTAGAAAGAGTGCAGAAATGATTTGCAAGCATGTTGACAGGACTCGAGAGCCTGAGTTACATGGATGGGTTGGACAGGCTAATTCCTTGGGGCGCAGGAGGCCGAGGGATGATAATTTTGAGGTGTATAAAATCATGAGGAGAATAGATGGGATGAGTGCACAGTCCTTTACCCAGAATAGGGGAATCAAGAACCAGAAGACAGATGGTGGGGGTTCCATGGGTGGGTGGGACTTGCATAGATAGAGCATCTTGGTCGGCATGGACACGTTGGGCTGAAGGGCCCGTTTCCGTGCTAAATGACTGATTCTAAATCACCTCGTTAATAAATTAATGAGTGCAGTTAGAAAGCAACCTTTTAAAAGTTGTGAAATGCAGGTCAACGGCTGTAGTTAATGCCCAACAACAACCAACATGTCCGTGGAGAGAAAAAACGATGTTAAATTCTACAAATGGGCACAGCAGCAGAGCTGGATAGTTCTGATGCAGACTGAGAAAACGTGAATTAAATCCTTTTTTTCTAGTGAGAGCCTTGGCTTACATTGAGACTCAAGATGCAATTGTTTCCCAGTATATGCCACGATCTCAGCTAAATAACAGTCTTGTATTGTTTAAGACTACATATGTGAAGTGCGTGTTTTTGTTTTGACAAAATACTTCCGGATTTTTTTGCAGGCAGTCTCTTTCATCGCTTAGTGGTCCTTTGCAGGTGGTGCCAGATATTGATGACCAAGTCAATAATCCAGAAATCTTACAAGAGGTATGAAAGCTTGATGTCCAATGAACCTGTGCTACTGAAACATTAATCAATGCGATTAAAATCCAGATTGCCTAAATGCAATAATTCCATAGCAGGGAGTTGTTTGGTTTGGGTTGGTGCTGTTGTGTAAACATATAGTGACCTCATCTTTGCAACTCAGCGCCGTAATGATATTGTTCCAGAGCATCCACCCCATATTTGTGCACGAGTCCAAGTGTTTTATTTGGGTTTGCTAACCAAATGAAACGTAAGCTTAATGAAGCAGCAGTGGGGGAAAGTGACTCACTTGCTCTCAAACTCATCACTCTATGCCTTCCACTAATTATTCTGATGTTTCAACTATTAATTTGACATTGCACGCCTGGCTTCAGTTACAATGAATCATGCAAGCTTCCAGGCGCTGGGAATTAGCCAACATGTGCACCAGAATTATTGTGTCACCAGTCTATCTTGCAGTATCTCTTAGGCAATCAACTTTGACTGTGGAGTCGATGTTTCATATGATTGCTTCATAAGATGGCTGCTGACTTTTTTGTTTTTACATCTCCTGGGAGCACTTTTTTCTCGGACAATCTGTTCAAAATACTGTTGTCCTCAGGCTTTGACTACCAACCCCAGGGTGTGAATAACCATATTGTAATCAAGCCAGTGCTAATGTTATCTCAAAATCATGCACACATACTTTTTAACAAGCACCCATGAATGGGAGTGTTTTCCTTCCATGTTAAGTCACATAGTCAGGCTAATGATGACGCCTCATCAACAGAGACCAAAAAGAACATCTGGTTTGTTTGATCCTTCTGGCCATAACTTGCCCAGTTCCTGATGTCCTTGACTATTATTCTGTAAACATTTAGTCATTCAAGAAACTCAGAAGTCTAAGAGGTATAACATGGGCTACCATCATTACATTGATCCTGTTTAATTCTCCATAGATCCCTATCAACCCAACTCAAACCCTGT
Organism: Malacoraja senta; assembly: GCA_038087875.1. Classification (NCBI taxonomy): domain Eukaryota; kingdom Metazoa; phylum Chordata; class Chondrichthyes; order Rajiformes; family Rajidae; genus Malacoraja; species Malacoraja senta. The sequence goes on from JAXLNO010003471.1 coordinate 75,029, forward strand.
TTCTACCCCTTCATGTACACACCAATGGCAACGTACGGTGGCCAGTTTATTTACCAATCCGTGTGTCTTTGGGATGTGCGACGAAAGGCATTTGACAAAGAACGTGCGGGCTGTGCCCGAGGTGCTGATTGAACTCGGGTCTCTGGTGCTGTGAGGCGACACCTCTACTGCACCAACCATTTAGTTGAATGGAATGAAGAACATTAAGAGTGATCTATATATCCCTTTGTGTGTTCTGTACCTCATTTTATCATCTGTACCCTTGTCCAAATAAAATTCTAATCTCAATCTTGAATTGGTGTTGGGTAATCCACAACAATTTAGAGTTTGTTACGTATTTCCAACAGTGTGTGGAGAAACTCTTGCAACTTCACTCTCAAGTAGCCTAGTTCTAATTATAAGATTTTATACCCCATTATTCTGGAAAATGCTCTCACCAGAGAAAATAGTTTATCTGTATTTATCCTGATTATATCAGGCTACGGTGCATCGGGATCAAGGTGGGAGAAATTGCTTTGGCAGTGGGCAAGGCAGGAAAATGGAGCAGAGGTACAGAACAGTTGAATCTAGTTAAACATATAAAAGGTTTTAGAGGTGACTCCTATTCTAATGTCATTCACTTCCTTCAACTCAACTTATCTTGCATGACACACAAGAATACTTTTTGATTCATTTTGACTTGGAGTAGTAAGCCAATTAATTTCATATCCCCCTCCTTATTTCTATGTACCCTTGTGACTTCCTCTTTCATGCATATTCATCAGCAACCCTTCAATTTTTTCCCTATTAACTGAAGCAAAGAATAGTTTATCTAGGCTAATCAATTGGCATGTTAATTATACAAGTAATTAATTAATTAATAAAATAATTAAGATCATATTACTAAGCTAATTACTTAACTGGAGAACCCAGAGAAAACCTACACAGTCAGGAAAAGCGTGCAAGTAACAATTTAATTGTTCCATTTTGGTACCTATGGCGATAAAACACTCGTAACTCTTTACAACCTCCATACAGACAGCATTCAGGTCCCCTACAGTTTTGAAGCAGCAGCACTAACCTCTGTGCCAAATTGGTACCTACTTGAGTAGTTTGTACCTGCTCTCAACATGAAGCACCGGCATTATTCGGTGAATTTTTTTTGCCCCTCCATGACCAATACATTTCAGTGAATCAGTGGTTAAATTGAGTTTGGTGCTCCAGATGGTATTTGTTCTTGACAAATTGAATTTGCCTTTTGACCTTGCATTTCCAAACCTCTTGAAGTAACGACTGAGTTGACATGACTCTTGACCCAGTGACATCTGCAAGCATATCTGGAATTCGGTTTCTTCAAGCATTTAGTGCATATTGTGTAATGCTGGGGCCCCACACGGATCATAAGATTTTTTATGGGGAAGAGGATTATTTATTATTATTGAATTGATGTTTATCTTTCAATGGTATTTGAACTCATGTTATGCATTTATGCTTGACGCATGGCATAACAGTAATTTGTTGGAGTTATTTGTGTAATGGAAGTGTCAGAGTTGGTTGTTCAGTGTTGATCTGTTATTGAAATTGCCATTTTAGTTGTTAACCACAGAAAATTTATGAAACCAGACTCGAGGCACCAGTCGTGATCTTGACTTGCTATTTTTTTCAGTGGCTATCCTTAGAATAACCAGCAAAGTTAGATCATGTGGGATCCATGAGGAGCTACTCTAGCCTAGGAGGCCGAGTGTAGTAGTGGATGGTTGGGTTTTTTAGACTGGAGGCCTGTGATCTGTGGTGTGCCACAGAAATCAGTCCTGTGCCCATTGTTCTTTGTTATATATATATATTGATTTGTATGAGAATGTAGTTGTCATGGTTAGTATGCTTGTGGATGACTCCAAAAATTGTTGGGATAGTGGATAGTGAGGAAGATTATTTCAGATTATAACAGGATCTATAGCAACTGAGAAAGTGGGCCATATGAAATTTAACACTGACAAATGCAGTGTTGCATATTTGTAAATTAATGCAGGGCTAGACTTGCAGAGTAATGGCAAGATCCTAGGGACTCATAAAATAGATACATAGCAGCACTTCGCATTTTCCACAGGGCTCGCCTTCTTGAAAAGCAGCGTGTAATTCAAAAACACATTTGCAACTACGCTGCCAGGTGGAAATTTAAGCGCGTTACTCCAAAAATACAAGCGTGTAAATCAAGCTTTGGCATTAAATTAATACGTGCTTTATTTATAAAAAACACACAAATGACTTAGACTTAGACTTAGACTTAGATTCCTTTATTGTCATTCAGACCTTTCGGTCTGAACGAAATTTTGTTGCCTGCAGTCATACATATAATAAATAACAAAACACACAATAAACACAAATTAACAAATTAAATGAAACGCACAAAATGCAAGGTGCTTGTCCGTAGTTCCCTGAAAGTGGTGATGGTGGTGAAGGCATTTTGTCGGTTTGTCTTCATCAGTCAGGATATTCTGTGCAAGAATTGGAACGTCAAGTTTCAACTGTTCAAAATGTTGTGAGAACACACTTGGGTGGATTATGTGCCGTTCTGGCCATCAAAGTATAGCAAGGATGTCATTAAGCTGAAATGGGAGTAGAAAAAAAATCCCGAGAATGCGCCCAGGACTGAAGGGCTCCAGTTGTAACGAGAGACTGGATAGGCTGGAATTTTTTTTCCCTGGAGCTTGGGCAATATTTCAAGTATATGAAATCATGAGGAGCATAAATTAGGGGAATAGTCAGTTTTTCCCCAGGGCACAGGAGTCTAATGGGCCTGTCCCACTTAGGCTATTTTTTTGGGGCGATTGCCACAATATTTTCAACATGTTGAAAGATTTTTAGCGATAGTGGCAACAATTTTTGTTGTCATAGGTTATCGCCAAGTGTCATAGGTGAATTCCATTAGAATTGGTCCCTGGCGGTCGCCTAAAGAGTCATCTAAGTGGGACAGGCCCATTAAGCAAGCGATCGCACATTTTTTCAGGTTACCATTTGGGCAGACTAGAGTTGGGAGGTAATGTTACAATTGTACAAGACATTGGTGAGGCCACATTTAGAGTATTGTGTTCAGTTTTGGTTACCCTGTTAGAGGAAAAATGGTGTTAAGCTGGAAAGGGTGCAGAGAAGATTTTCAAGGATGTTGCCAGGGCTCGAGGGCCTGAACTGTAAGGAGCGGTTGAGCAGGCTAGGACTTAATTTCTTGAGGCACAGGAGGATGAAGCGTGATCTTAGAGGTGTGTAAGATCATGAGAGGAATAGATAGAGTAAATGCACAGTCTGTTTTACCCAGGGTAGGGGAATCGAGAACCAGAGGACATAGGTTTAAGATGAGGTGGGAAAGAATTGTTAGGAACCTTGGGGCAACGTTTTTACACGAAGGGTGGTAATATATGGACAAGCTGCCAGAGTAGGAAGTTGAGGCAGGTGTTATCAGAACATTTTAAAAACATTTGGACAGGAACACGGAATAGGATAAGTTCAGAGGGATATTGGCCAAATGCAGACAGCTGGGACTGGTATAGATGGGGCATGCTGGTCGGTGTGGGCAGGTTGGGCTGAAGGACCTGTTTCCACACTGCATGACACTGACTCGACTCCATCTATACCAACCTCAATTGCACTTGGTAGGGATAATTGAGTCATGGAAATAGAGAAGGGGTTCTACTTACAAGCCCGAAATTGCTATGAGAAAAAAATTCACCAAACAACTTTTTTTGCCAGCTGGCAGCTGGCCTTGTGACAAACCCTGGAGCTGAATGACTGACTCTTACTACAAAGAGCTGTGGTTGTGGTCAAAATTGTATTCTGAAGTGCCCTCTGGAGGAAGGTTATTTCAGTTGCATGTTTTTATAATGCCCATTTAAAGAAGTGTGCAGCAGCCTATTCAGAGTGTTTAGTTCCAAATCCGGGGGGGGGGGGGGTCCTGAATGTGTCTTAAGTTGTATTCTGATGTCTGCAGCAATATAAAGTAACCATCTCATTTAAAAAGCTGATAATATAATATTTACACCTTCACCCTATCTGCACTGTACTGACTTTTTTGGTTTGGGCCATTAATTTTGAATTACATTGAAACAAATGTCATTATTTCTCTGTAATGAAAATCAAATGTAGTGTATCTCTTTAACTGCGTTCTCTTTCTCGCACAGGCAAAAGTCACCGAAGAATCGTCACAGTATGAATTTGAAAACTACATGCGGCAGCAGTTAATGCTGGCTGAGGGAAACACTATGCACGAGGTGAAGAGTTTTGCACAGAAGAGACAGTTTAGTAACATCCCGCCAGTGCGGCGACTGGGCCATGATGCCCAGCCCATAAATCCTCTCGATGCAGCAATCCTTGCTCAGCGCTATTTGCGGAAATGACGGGCAGAAACGGGACAGGAATCTCCATGTGCCAAGTTCGCAGCACAGTAAAACTCATCGTGCCACGTACTACCAATCCGGAGCAATACAGTATTCTGTGACAGATATGTAGCATTGGACAGAATCTCTTCAAATGGTTAGCTGTAGTTTTGAGACAACTGAAGATGGCTCTTTAAAAAGGACAATATTGCCGCATCTTCTGGGATAGTTGTAGATGTGTAGTTTTACTTTATATAATCTACCTCTTTATTCATTTAATCAAGACACTTCTCAGAACTGTATATTGAGAGACTGGGCTGAGGTATTCGTCCTCTGTTTTGGCTCTGATAAGATCTTGTACTGTAAGGGATTTAACAGCATTAAGAATTGGGTGAGTTCATTGCTATGGAGTTCCAATGTGCCCGCATTACCCATCAACTAATAGTGCAACATGTAGGCTTTTTTTTTTTGTTACCTCCCCACCCATCCCCCATGTGTCTTTTTTTTTTTTGCCAAATTCAATGTGGTACAAAATGTTCATCAAGAGAAAATGTGAAGGAAAGAAAACCAATGTGATTCCCAGAACCGTTTATAATGCGTGCATCTGCAATGATTGGTTTAGTGAACCTTTCCCTGTTTTTTGGTTTCTTTTTTTTTTTTTTTGAATTTAAAGCTTTCATCTTGGAGCTTGATTTTCTTTTTTAAAACTACGACGCTTCACCGGTGGTTTGTGTTCCAAGGCCACTGGAATTTTCAGTTCACTGAGCTGCAGAACACTAGTGTCATTTCTATACTTTTAAACAAGCTCAGGGAGAACATTTAGTGTCTTCGTTGGATTTCAGTGAAGCACAAAATATTTGCTGGTGTTCCTATGCTCGACAATGTGTGTGGAGTGAGTGTCTGAATTATCCAACAATAGTGTTTGAAGACCCAATGTTGATGCTGGCAGAAATTTGAGGTGAATTGGCCATGATGGTTCCTAGTGTACCAGTGTAGCACCTGATTAACTTGGTCCGGGGCCATCACTAACTTTGCTGCAATTGAGTCCATTAACCCCTTCAATTATGCCACCACGCTTCTACATTTTTGCAACTGCAAACTATATTTCACCGATGAAATTGACTGGCAAGGAGGTGGAATATGGGTGGTGGCAGAGTCTTGCCTGATTATGATCATTGTGCTGATCATATACTGTAGCACATTTCATTTGTACATTTTCCTTTGGTGGAACAGTTTTTTTCCTGCAGCAAGAGATTTGTTAATCTCGAAATATAAAGGTGGGGAACAGTTAACTGCCTCATTGGTCTGGGTTAAATACAATGCTTCCCTCCTGGTTAGTTGTGGATATATCAAACTCACTTGTGATCTGGCAACATGTCGTGCCAGCGGAATAGGTATATAAGCTTTACCAGCTAGTTCCAAAATCTTCACCAGTGATGAATATCCATTGACTCTAAGACTTGGGCAATAGACTCCATCCTACATGGGATTCTCCACCATTTTTGGAAGACAGTTGAGACTGTTAAATATTGCTCACCCTCCCAAGACCAAGATGTGGGGATGCTGTCTGATTATCTGACACTTATTTTAAGAGGTCTTCAGAGAGTTGTTTAACTGTAGCACAATCATGTCAGCCAGTTATTGCCTCAGTGACTTCAGTGTGGCTTTGAGTTATCTTAGGCCTAATAGGGTATATAAAATGATTCTGATGTGGTCACCAATGATATAGAGGTCTTGTGTACATATTTTTTTATGTGGTAGGTTTTGGGCTTCATTGGACTCTAAAATTGTTGAGAAATTCATTTGATATTAATACCCTAAATAAAATGCCTGTCTTGCCTAAATATACTTAACCTGTGAAAATACAGCTCTCCACTATTTAGTGGAAGGCTTAGGTTCCTAAAGAATCTTTTGTTGCGCAAAGATTCGTGTCGCGGGAGGTACAGTAAACCTTGAACCTTCGTGGGCAATATCAGTTGCTTTGAAAAGTTCAAGTCAAAAGCTAGTCGTTGTCCTACCTGTAAGCTTGTGCTGAATCAAAAGCAGATCAAAATAGTTCTGAGGAACTGAAGCAGAGGAACTGAAGCAAACAAGTTCGTCATTCATCCAGTGGAGATTGTTACCAGCTGGAAGAGCGCAGGTATTCAGGATTTTTCCCATTTTTAATGACGTTTATTTTGCAAACTTTCCTTTGATCCAATCTCAAAAGTCTGTTAAACGCTTCGAGCTTTCTCAGACCTGTGATTGAACGATGGTCTCCAAATGTGTTCCTACCCTTTGTTGCAGTGAACAAAGCCTTTGTTATACAAAAATGTAATTAAACTTTGTCATGAAGATTTGGTAAGTATATATTCACTGACTAGGGTAGAGCTGTATAGATGGAATCGAGCAGATTCAAATGCTTTTATTTTCAGTTTGTCATGTATTATGGAAATTCTTGGGTCTTTGCATGATATTGTACAGGGAATTTGCCACCATTGGCCAGTGTGATCTTGTGATTGACGTCTTGTACAAAAGAAGATTCATGCAATTGAAAGTTCTTTTTAATAAGTTTGTGATTTGCCCTCAAGCTGTTATGCTGTGTCACGGTGTGTGTCTGACTATACCAATGTGCTTGTGTTTGGGTTGGTAAGGCAAGGTGGGTGGGTGGCGACGAGTTTGGATTGAAGATTTGCGACAGTCTGAAGATTTTTTTGGGGCCCCTCAGGGATTAGTGTTGTGGGATTAGTGTGCTATGTAGATGCTTTCCTATTCCCTACCATTATGCGACACACAAGGTACGTGCGCAGGGTTGCAAATACTCAACCCTGCTATGTGGAGGTCTTCCTGTATTGGTGAGACAAGTTTTCATTGTGGCTCACAAAGATGTGTTTGTAAGCCCCGTCTCTGCCATGTGCTGGGATCCACAGCTGAGGGACAGATTCCATATTATCTGAGCTAATTTAATGGAACATAAAGTAGCAATTTCTGATGAAACTCGAGAATGGTGGGGTTAAAGTATACAAGGTCTTTCTTATATTAAAATTAATGAATTGGTCTTTTAAGGCCAAGGTAGCTTTATAAACGTGACATGAGGTTTGTTGAACTAATTCTTGACTTTTGCTGGCCAGTTAACACTGCATCAGAAGATGGTGTGATTGTAGGTTCTCAAATACAGGTCTTGACTCATAAGTGGTGTTCACCGTTTTTCTTAACGTAACCTGTCACACTTGGACTTGTCTCTTGAGCTTGTTGGAGCCTTGTGTTTGGAATTGGTAACACGTCCAGCTGTAAACTATAAGTCTCAGGGTCTACAACTGATTCCAAGCATATCGGATGTGTAAAATGACACCTTGTAATGGGTGGATTCAGTGGGAAGAGCACAGTGGCTCCTCTGAAGAATATTTTGGTATAAATAACATATCGACCTGACGTAATCAATAGGGGGACATGGTCTTCAGCACGACTGACTGTTTCTCTTGGACCTTGTTCATTGGATAATTACAGCTTTACGGAGCACTGAGACCATTGTAGTCCTGACCTGTTTTCTCTCTTTCCTTCTCTACCTCTCCTATTCCACCATCCTTCGCAGATGAAGGGCTACACCTTTACCTGCTCCATTTTAAACCTAGTGAACACCTGGGGATAAAGACAAACTGCTTTTCAAATGTTTCTCACTCTTGGCCGAGTTTTCTGAGCCTGACCCTAGTTTGTATGCTCCAGTTATATTTTTGTTGTTGATTGTTGATAATTTCAACAAAAAAACTAATTTCGTGAAGACACTTAAGTATTACCATTTGTCGCAATTAAAGCCATGGATTTTTAGTTCATCCTGGGGAATCTGCTTTATTGTTGAGCAATTTTTCTTTAGTTCCCTCTAATGATGTGCTTATGGTATATGTGATTGTCTAATCAGACTGGAACAATGCAACAGCCTGTGAATGGCTGTGATTTGTGTGTTTAAGCTGCCTCTGGGTGTACCAATTGAAGTAGGTTGTATGAGATGTCAATAGCAAGGAATTGTGATCATTGTATACAAATTTATATAAAATAAAGATGACATATTTTTGTACTTCATTAAATCTTGCATGTCAGCAATAAATTTCATACTGTAGAGAAACTCATTCTGATGTGTGGTTACATGGGTTTATACTCTGGTTACCTGTTATAATCTAGTTTAATGCCAATCCAGTTTAGTTTAGAGATACAGCGCGGAAAAAGGCCCTTCGGCCCACCGAGTCTGCACCGACCAGCGATCCCCGCACATTAACACTTTCCTACACACGCACACACACATTTATACCAAGCCAATTAACCTACAAACCTGTACGTCTTTGGAGTATGGGAGGAAACCGAAGATCTTGGAGAAAACGCAAGCAGTCATGGGGAGAACATACAAACTTCGTGCAGACAGCACCTATGGTCACAATCGAACCCGGGTCTCTGGAGCTGTAACTCAGCAACTCTACCACTGCGCCACTGTGCCACCCTGACATGAAATTATAAACATGACAAGTATATATTTGCTCTATGATAGACACAAAATAGCTATTCGAAGAAGGGTCTCGACCCGAAAAGCCAACTATTCCTTTTCACCTGAGATGCTGCCTGCCCCACTGTGTTATTCCGCGTTTTGTGTCTACTGTTTAACCAGCATCTGCAGTTCCTTCCTATGCAGATATACAGTGCATTCAGAAAGTATTCAGACCCCTTCACTTTTTCCACATTTTGTTACGTTACAGCCTTATTCTAAAATGGATTACATTTTTTTTTATCATCAATCTACTCACCATACCCCATAATAAAAAAGTGAAAACGGGTATTTAAAAAATCTTTGCAAAGTAATTAAAAAGAAATAAATGAAATATGACATTTACATAAGTATTCAGACCCTTTACTCAGTACTTTGTTGAGGCACTTTTGGCAGCGATTACAGCCTAAGTCTTCTTGGGTATGATGCTACAAGCTTTTTCTTCCATTCTCTGCAGATCCTCTCAGGCTGTGTCAGGTTGGATGGGGAGTGTTGATGCACAGCTATTTTCAGGTCCATCCAGAGATGTTCGATCGGGTTGAAGCTCGGGCTGGGCCACTCAAGGACATTTACAGACTTGTCACGAAGCCACTCCTGCGTTGTCTTGGCTGTGTGCTTAGGGTTGTTGTCCTGTTGGAAGGTGAACCTCCGCCCCAGTCTGAGGTCCAGAATGCTCTGAAGCAGGTTTTCATCAAGGATCTCTCTGTACTTTGCTCCGTTCATCTTTCCCTCAATCCTTACTAGTCTCCCAGTTCCTGCTGCTGAAAAACATCCCCACAGCAAGATGCTGCCACCACCATGCTTCACCGTAGGTATGGTATTGGCCAGGTGATGAGCGGTGCCTGGTTTCCTGCAGACGTGACGCTTGGCATTCAGGCCAAAGAATTCAATCTTGGTTTCATCAGGCCAGAGAATCTTGTTTCTCATGGTCTGAGAGCCCTTTAGGTGCCTTTGGCAAACTACAAGCGGGCTGTCATGTGCCTTTTACTGAGGAGTGGCTTCCGTCTGGCCATTCTACCATAAAGGCCTGATTGGTGGAGTGCTGCAGATATAGTTGTACTTCTGGAAGGTTCTCCCATCTCCACAGAGGAACTCTGGAGCTCTGTCAGAGTGACCATCAGGTTCTTGGTCACCGCTCTGACCAAGGCCCTTCTCCCCCGATTGCTCAGTTTGGTTGGAGGCTAGCTCTATGAAGAGTCCTGATGGTTCCAAAGTTCCATTTAAGAATGACGGAAACCACTGTGCTCTTGCTGCAGAAATTGTTTTATACCCTTCCCCAGATCTGTGTCTCGACACAATCCTGTCTCGGAGGTCTAATGACAATTCCTTCATCTTCATGGCTTGGTTTTTGCTCTGACATGCACTGTCAACTGTGGGACGTAATATAGACAGGTGTGTGCCTTTCCAAATCATGTCCAATCAGTTTAATTTACCACTGGTGGACTCCAATCATGTTGTAGAAACATCTCAAGGATAATCAAATGAAACAGGATGAACCTAAGCTTAATTTTGAGTGTCATAGCAAAGGGTCTGAATACATATGTAAATGTTATATTTCAGTTATTTCTTTTTACCTACTTTGCAAAAATTTCTAAAAACCTGTTTTCGCTTCTTCATTCTGTGGTATTGTGTGTAGATTGATGATAAAAAAAATGAATTTAATCCATTTTTAAATAAGTCTAACGTAACAAAATGTGCAAAAGGTGAAGTGGTCTGAATACTTTCTGAATGCACTGTAACCCTCTCTTGAAAGCATCCAGAGAATTGCCTTCCACTGCTGAGACAGAGAATTCCACAGATTCACAACTCTCTGGGTGTAAAAGGTTTTCCTTCAGTTCTAAATGGCCTACCCCTTATTCTTAAGCAGTGGCCCCTGGTTCTGCACTCTCTCAACACCAGGAACATGTTTCCTGTCCAATCCCTTAATAATCTTATGTTTCATTAAGATTGCTTCTCATCCTTCTAAATTCCAGCGTGTACAATCCCAGTCACTCCATTCTATCAACATATGACAGTCCCGCCATCCTAGGAATTAACCTCATCAACCAATGCTGGGCTCCCTCAATAGCAAGAATGTCCTTCAAATTTGGAGACCAAAACTGCACACAATTCTCCAGATATAGTCTCACTAGGGCCCTGTACAACTACATAAGGAGCTCTTTGCTCCTATACTCAACACCTCTTGTTATGAAGGCCAACATGCCATTAGCTTTCTTCACTGCCTGCTGTACCTGCATGCTTACTTTCAGTGACAGGTGAACAAGGACCCCCAGATCTCGTTGTACTTCCCTTTTTCCCAACTTGATACCATTCAGATAATAATCTGCCTTCCTGTTCTTGCCACCAAAGTGGGTAACCTCACATTTATCCACATTAAACTGCATCTGCCATGCATCTGCCCACTTACTCAACCTGTCCAAGACACCCTGCATCCTCATAGCATCCTCCTCACAGTTCACACTGCCCCCAGCTTTGTGTCATCTGCAAATTTGCTAATGTTACTTTTAATCCCTTCATCTAAATTATTAATGTATATTAATGTATATAGCGGTCCCAGCACCGAGCCTTGCGGTACCCCACTAGTCACTGCCTGCCTTTCTGAAAGGGACCCGTTAATCGCTACTCTTTGTTTCCTGTCTGCCAACCAATTTTCTATCCGTGTCAGTACCCTACCCCGAATACCATGTGCTCTAATTTTGCCCACTAATCTCCTATGTGGGACCTTATCAAAGGCTTTCTGAAAGTCCAGGTACACTACATCCACTGGCTCTCCCTTGTCCATTTTCCTGGATACATCCTCAAAAAATTCGAGAAGAGTCAAGCATGATTTCCCCTTCGTAAATCCATGCTGACTAGGACTGATCCTGTTACTGCTATCCAAATGTGCCGCTATTTCATCTTTTATAATTGAGTCCAGCATCTTCCCCACCACCGATGTCAGGCTATAATACCCTGTTTTCTCTCTCCCGCCTTTCTTACCCTTCAATCCACAGGAACTGATCCTTAATCTATAGAACATTGGAAAATGATCACCAATGCATCCACGATTTCTAGAGCCACTTCCTTAAGTACCATGGGATGCAGACCATCAGGCCCTGGGTATTTATCAGCCGTCAGTCCCATCAGTCTACCCAACACAATTTCCTGTCTAATGTGAATTTCCTTCAGTTCCTCTGTCACCCTTGGTCCTCTGGCCACAAGTACATCTGGGAGATTGTTTGTGTCTTCCCTAGTGAAGACAGATCCAAAGTATTAAAGAAGGAACTGCAGATGCTGGAAAATCGAAGGTACACAAAAATGCTGGAGAAACTCAGCGGGTGCAGCAGCATCTATGGAGCGAAGGAAATAGGCAACTTTTCGGGCCGAAACCCTTCTTCAGACTGATAGGGGGTGGGGGGGAGAAAGGAAAAAAGGAAAAAGGCGGAGGAGGAGCCCGAGGGCTGGGGGAGGGGAGGAGACAACCAGAGGGCTGATGAAGGGGAGGGGACAGCAAGGGCTAGCAGAATTGGGAGAATTCAATGTTCAAGCCCCCAGGATGTAGACTGCCCAAGCGGAATATGAGGTGCATTTCCTCCAATTTACGGTGTTGCTCGCTGTGGCCATGGAGGAGACCCAGGACAGAGAGGTCAGATACGGATTGGGAGGGGGAGTTGAAGTGCTGAGCCACCGGGAGCTCAGGTTGGTTATTGCGGACCGACCGGAGGTGTTCGGCGAAACGATCGCCAAGCCTCCGCTTGGTCTCACCGATGTAGATCAGCTGGCATCTAGAGCAGCGGATGCAATAGATGAGGTTGGAGGAGATGCAGGTGAACCTCTGTCGCACCTGGAACGACTGCTTGGGTCCTTGAATGGAGTCGAGGGGGGAGGTGAAGGGACAAGTGTTGCATCTCTTGCGGTTGCAAGAGAAAGTACCAGGGGAGGGGGTGGTATGGGAGGGAAGGGAAGAATTGACAAGGGAGTTACGGAGGGAGCGGTCTTTGCGGAAGGCAGACATGGGGGGAGATGGGAAGATGTGGCGAGTGGTGGGGTCACGTTGGAGGTGGCGAAACTGACGGAGGATCACTTGTTGTATGTGACGGCTGGTGGGGTGAAAGGTGAGGACTAGGGGGACTCTGCCTTTGTTGTGAGTGGGGGGATGGGGAGAGAGAGCAGTGTTGCGGGGTATGGCAGAGACCCTGGTGCGAGCCTCATCTATGGTGGAGGAGGGGAACCCCCGTTCCCTGAAGAATGAGGACATTTCAGATGCCCTGGTGTGGAACGCCTCATCCTGGGAGCAGATGCGGCGTAGACGGAGGAATTGGGAGTGGGGGATGGAGTCCTTACAGGAAACAGGGTGGGAAGAAGTGTAGTCCAGATAGCCATGGGAGTCGGTGGGTTTGTAGTGGATGTCGGTAAGGAGTCTATCACCTTCGATGGAGATAGTGATGTCAAGGAATGGTAGGGAAGTGTCGGAAATGGTCCAGGTGTATTTGAGTGAATCGGATATTGTAAATTACACAAACTAACCTCCCTTATGTTGACTCCCATTTATGCCTTGGCAAGGCCAGCAGCAGATTCAAGGACAAGTCGCACCCTGGCAACTCCCATCTCCCAGCAGGCAAAAGGTACAGAAATGTGAAAATGCACTCCTCCAGATTCAGGGACAGTTTCCAGCTGTTATCAGACAACTGAACCATCCTACCACAATTATAGAGCAGTCCTGAACTACTATCCATCCATAAACTGCAATTGGTCCAGAACTCAGCTGCCCGCATTATCACCAGAACCCCATCCGCTGAACACATCACTCCCATCCTCAAACAACTTCACTGGCTCCCTGTCCAATACCGCATTGATTTTAAGATTCTCCTCCTCACTTTCATAGCCCTCCACAATCTCGCTCCTCCATACCTCTCAGAACTCCTCCAGCCTTGCACTCCATCCCAAACTCTCCGATCCTCTTCTTCCTCCCTGCTCTCCACTCCATCTGCCCGCCTGTCCACGATAGGGTTCAGAGCCTTCAGCCGTTCAGCCTGGACCTCTCTCCCACTATCCATCTGTACCATAGTCTCTCCCCGCCTTTAAAACCTCCATCAAAACTCACCTATTCACACTGGCCTATCCCACGTAACTCCACTTTCTATCAAATTCATGGATATGTTGTTTTTGTTTCATTTTATTTATATATTTGTAATTTACTTGTTTTAACTGTAAGGTGTCCTTGAGTGTTCTGAAAGGCACCCATAAATAAAATGCATTATTATTATTATTATTTTTATTATTTCGAGACCCTCACTTCCTTTGATCGGACTTTACTGGCTTTATCTTGCACTAAACGTTATTCCCTTATCATCTATCTGCACACGGAATTTACATGACTTGTAATCATGCATTGTCTTCCCGCTGTCTAATGAGCACGCAACAAAAGCTTTTCGCTGTACCTCGGTACACATGACAATAAATAAACTACTATCCAGGTTTTTAAATGCGATGAGAGTTCCTGTTTACTCGGTCCTTTATAGTGAGTTATGGACCCCACTATTCATTGGGTGGGAAAATAACTTCCTTCAGCACATGTCCACTTGTTATCCCCAGCTAAGCACAATAAATAGGTCCTTCTGAGTTCACCTTGTGCTGTATCTTTTTATAACTCAGTGCTGCCCATTTTAGTTCAGCTGCATCACAGCGTCAGCTACCTGGGTTTGATCCTCGCCCCTAATGCTGCCGTGGGCTCCCTAAGACTGCCTATGTTTCTCACCCTCTCTCCCCACTCCACATGGAGGGGCACAAACCTTTCTCCCAGATCCCAACGACATGCTGGTGGGTTAATCGGATATTGTAAATTACCCCTTGTTGTAGTGGATGACAGGAACATTGGGAGTTAAGGGCAAATGGGAGGTACAGGGACATAGGGAAATGCTTTGAGAGCCAGCACAGACTTGGTGGATTAATGGCTGCCATCTATCTTGTAAGTTTTTCATTTTTATACAGCATGATGAAAGTTAATTCAACCATCTCCATTTGAAAGTCAGCTAAGCCAATTGTCCATAATTTGTCTGTAAATTCTTTAATGGGTCTATCAACATCTTTATACATCTCCTCTGCTCCTCTTCTGTTTTTATATTGGCCTAGATCTTTCAATGGCCTGCAATTCTTCCAGCATTCCTCTTGATGTACAAGTCCCCAAGTGGTCTTGTGTAACAAAGAACTGCAGATGGACACAAAGAGCTGGAGTAACTCGGTGGGTGAGGCGGCATCTCAGGAGAAAAAGGAATAGGTGATGATTTGGGTCAAGACCCTTCTTCAGACTAAATGGTCTTCAATTGGCCTTACCTCTTTATCCTCTTGCACATATATATATATTATATCTTTAAAATATCTCTTGGTCCTCAACATCAACATCGAACGTAGAACAATACAGCACTGGACCAGGCTTGTCAGGATGCAATGTCTGTGTCAAATCTTTTTTTTTTTTTTTTTTTTTTTTTTTTTTTTTTTATTTTTTTTTTTTTTTATTTTTTTTTATTTTTTAGAAGTACGGTAGATTACAGTAATGTACAACACGTATATATTAATACATTTTTTGTACCGCTTCACTTTTTTAAACTTTAAGAAAGAAAAAGAAAGAAGTAAGAAAAGTGAGGAAAGTGCGCAAAGGTTGTGAAGTGCAAAAGAGTGTTGGGAAAAGAAAGCCCCTTAGAAAAGAGGTTAGAGAAGGAAGTAAAGTTAGAAAATAGACCCTAGAAAAAAAAAGAGAAAGAAAGAAGGAACAATCGCTCTATTATAATTCTTATACCATACTTCATAGAGAAGGAACTACCAACCAAGTCTGTTTTTATTTTACCTCCCATTACCAGGTCCAGATACCTTTTATTTATTTATTTGTTTTTCTAAATTACTATTGCACCTCATGCTTGTAATAGGTCCAAAAACGTAGACCACGTCTTTTGAAATTGATCTACTTTGCCTACTAGGAGGAATCTCATCTCTTCCAGATGTAATGTTTCCAACATATTTGATGTCCACATTTTTATTGTTGGTGTGGGCGCATTTTTCCAGAATTTAAGTATAAGCTTTTTTCCCATTATTAGCCCATAATTGAGTAAATTCTTCTGATACACGTTTAATTCAGGAATACCTTCCGATATTCCAAAAATAATCCATTCTGGTTTTGGTACCAGTTTTATTTTGATTAATTTTGAAAAAATATCAAATATTTCAAACCAGAATTTTTGGATTTTTGTACAAAAAACAAAAGAATGTGCTATGGTAGCTTCTTGACATATACATTTATCACAGATTGGTGAGACGTTAGGAAAGATTTTATTTAGTTTGGTTTTTGAATAATATAATCTATGTAATGTTTTAAATTGGATAAGCGTATGTCGTACGTTGATCGAGCATTTATGCACCTGTAATAAATGATTATCCCAACTCTCTTTTGAAATTTTTATACCTAGATCTTGTTCCCAATCTCTTCTAATTCCATCTGTTGTGGGTATTTCTATATTTAAGATGATATTATATAAGTATGATATTAAATTAACTGATTCCGCCTTTGTCTTCATTGCTTCATCTAGTAAGTCGGAAGGCATATTATAATAATCTTTTGTGTGTGTTTTCAAATAGTCACAGATTTGTATATATTTAAAATATTGATTATTTTTCAAATTATATTTCAGTTGTAGTTGTTGGAATGATAGTAATTTTTCTAATTCATACAGATCTTCGAGCGTTTTAATTCCCATTCTTTCCCATTGTATAAATGCTTTATCTATGATTGAAGGTTTAAACGATGGGTTATTGACTATTGGTGTTAAGAGGGATAGGTTTCTTAATTTTAGATTCTGTTTTATTTGCTTCCATGTTCTAATAGTGCTATATATAATTGGATTTTTATTATAATTTTTATTATTCAAATTTATTGGAGAGAGAATAATCGCTCCTATATTATTCGGGGAGCAATCCCCTTTTTCCATTATAATCCAGTCCACCTGCTGGGCAGAATTGTCCAGCAGGTGAATCATATTTTTAATATTTACTGCCCAGTTATAATACATAAAGTTAGGGAGCGCTAGACCCCCCAACTCTTTTCGTTTGTTAAGGTGTGTTCTTTGTATTCTGTGGGATTTGTAATCCCATATAAAATTTGTAATGTCTGAGTCCAGTTTTTTGAAAAACTTTTTTGGGAGATATATAGGTATTGATTGAAATAGGTAAAGGATTTGTGGTAAGAAAATCATTTTTATAGCATTTATCCTACCTATTAAGGACATCGGAAGTGTTTTCCAAAATTTAATCAGATTATTTAATTTCTTAAGTAGGGGATTATAATTAGCTTTAAACATATCATGGTAATTTCTAGTAATCTCAATTCCTAAATATTTGAATTTTTCCATAGCTATTTTAAAAGGGAATTTCCTGAGATGTGTTGAGTCTTTTGGTTTAATCGACATAATTTCACTTTTGTTCCAATTTATTCTATATCCTGAAAAGGATCCAAAGTCCTCAATTAAGTTTAATATATTTGGTATACTAATTTGTGGTTTTGTGATGTACAGTAGTACATCATCAGCATATAGGGATAGTTTGTTGTTTGAATATTTTGTGTTATAACCGTGAATATTCGAGTGTGTTCTTATTTTTTCAGCAAGGGGTTCAATTACCAAAGCAAATAACAGCGGTGATAGTGAACATCCTTGTCTGTTGCCCCTAGATAATTCGAATTTTGAAGATAATATATTATTAGTTAGTATTCTAGCCGTAGGTTTGTTATATAGTAGTTTTATCCATGCAATAAAGTTTTCTCCCAATTGGAATTTTTGCAATACTTTGATCATATAGTCCCATTCTACTTGATCAAACGCTTTTTCTGCGTCCAGTGAGATGATAGCTAACTCTTGGTCATAAGATTTATGTGAATGCATTATGTTAAGCAAACGTCTCAAATTATTAAATGAGTGTCTCTTAGGTATAAATCCTGTTTGATCCTCATGTATTAGTCTACTAACATACTTGCTTAATCTATTGGCTAATGTTTTTGCTATTATTTTCTGATCCGTATTTAACAAAGCAATAGCTCTATATGATCCTGGTTCTTCTATATTTTTATCTTTTTTAAGTATTAATATGATCGTTGATTCCGCTAGTGTTTCAGGTAGGTTTTGCTCTTTATAAGCATATGTATACATTTTTTGTAATCGTGGAGTAACTATATCATAAAAAGATTTATAAAATTCATTACTGAATCCGTCTGGTCCTGGTGTTTTTCCATTTTTTAGTGTTTTTATTGTGTCTTCTATCTCCTTAGAAGTAATTTGTGCTCCCAGTTCCTCTTGTTCCCTGCGTTCTAATTGTGGTAGATTACAATTATCTAAAAATTCTGAGATTTTATTATTGTCTATTGACGTTTTAGATGTGTATAGATTCTGGTAAAATTGAGCAAATCTTTTATTAATATCCTTGGGTAGTGTTAATACTTCCCCTCTATCTGATTTAATCTTTAATATTGCATTCTCTTTTTCCCGTTTTTTAAGTTGTCGTGCTAGAAGTTTGTGGGGTTTGTCCCCGAATTCGAAGTGTTCTTGTTTTGTGATTTGAAATAATGTTATAACTTTCTCTGACAGTAATTTATTTAACTGAAATTTCAGTAGTAGTATTTTATTATGTTTATCCATAGTTGGGTCTTTAGCATTATCTATATCTAACTGTTTTATTTGATCTTCTAAGTGTCTTTGTTCATTCTTATTCTTTTTATTTTGATAAGCTTGAAATGAAATAATGACTCCTCTTATAAATGCTTTGAAGGATTCCCATAATAACGTGGGGGATATCTCTGGTGTATCATTTAACTCAAAAAATAGATCCATCTGTTTTTTTAGATAGATACTCCCTTGAGGGTCTTTTAAAATTTGTGAGTTAAACCTCCAGAACGGTTTATTCATAGACATTCCTTCTAGTTTTAGAACAAAAGTTAACGGAGAATGATCTGAGATCGCATTAATATGATATTTAGGATTCAGAGATTGCGAAATTAATTTTGTATCCACTAGAAAATAGTCTATCCGTGAATATGTTTTATGCACCATTGAATAAAACGAGTAATCCCTTCCCGTCGGGTTTGCAATCCTCCATACATCTGTTATATTTGTGTTTTCCATATATGTGTGTAAGAGTTCACTGGTTTTAGATTTCGTCTGACCTTTTTGTTTTTGCATCGATTTATCTAAATAAGGATCTAAAACACAATTAAAATCTCCTCCGATTATAACATTTTGATAATTAGATTCTGCAATTATATTCAGAATTTTATTAAAAAATTGAGGGTTATCAAAGTTGGGCGCATATATGTTTACCAGCGTAATTGGCATATTATTGATCTCCCCTGCTACTATAAGATATCTCCCTTCCTTATCTAAAATAGTGTTCTTTGATTTAAATGGAATTCCTTTACGAATAATAATTGCAGTACCTCTAGATTTGGAGGTAAATGAAGAGTGAAATGTTTGGCCTATCCAGTTCGCCCTCAGTCTTGTCTGATCTTGCTGTTTAAGATGTGTTTCCTGTAGAAACGCTATGTCCGTGTTGTATGATTTCAACTGAGCTAGTATCTTGCCCCTTTTAATAGGTTCATTAATCCCCCTTATATTCCAACTACATAATGTGATTCCTCCTATTTTCTTTTGATTGTCGTCATGCATTTTTACCAATTTTAATGACCTTAATTATTGTGGTGCGTTCATACCTCCGGACTCTGGTTATTTTGGGAGTATTTCTATTATAGACTTCCTTGGTAGTTCTCCTGCGCGATTGTCCTTGAAGAAAAAACACACAGATGTGACATATTGTGATTAAAAAAAATATATATATATATAAATCAAATAAATTTACGGTGTCTAAAATTTCAACACCGTAGTGAGTGGCCCACTCGTCTGTGGGGTACGACATCCATAACGCTTCCGGCGTAGTTGGTATAAAGTTAGCCCTGCTGTATTTATTACCCAAAATCTATGGGGTCATTACCGTTTCCAATTCAGTTCTATTTCACCCAGTTACAATTTATATATGTGTCAAATGTATTCGATTCCATATCCTACTCACTCTTTATCTCTTAACTATTTTAAAATGAATTTAGTATTGTTAAAGTGAGTGGATTAACCGGAGTCAGGTTCCTGGAATTGTGCCAGGTGCCTGATCTCTTCTCCTCTCCACGAGCTGCGAACATAGGTGATAACTGCTGTCTGCGTTATGACGCAGGCACCACAGTTTTATCAGTTTCAAATATTATTTCTATATTAGTATTGTTAATTATTAATTATGATTAATTCTCAGCATTTTGTAAAACTATATAAGCCGTATATATTTTTCATATCAACCTCGAGTGTATATTATCTCTTAACTATTTTAAATTGATTTTAATATTGTTAAAAATGAGCTGTTCGCTGGAAGGGTTAACGGGAGTCTGGCTCCTGGAGTTATGCCAGGTACCCGGTCTCCCCCTCCCTCCACTCTCGAGCTGCATAGCACTTGCTGTTATCTGCTAAACAGAGCAGACTGCACATTTTTTATCTATTTCAATTGCTATTTCTATATTAGTATTGTTAATTGTTAATTATTATTAGTTCTCAGTTTTTTCAGTTTTTTATAAACAATATAAGCCATGTGATGTTTTTCACTCTCAGCCCAGCAGTTCGTCCCGTTATCAGGTTTTCCTCGTTTGAGCACGTAGTGTCCTTGAATTACATAGCACAATGTTCCAGCGAAGATAATAATGTCTAGCCACGTCTCACTAAGAATCTGTTGCTTGAAGTCAAATAAAAAATAAAAAATCAGTGTTCAGTTAATTCACTTTCCTTGTGATATTCTTGTTGGAAGAATAAGCAAGTTCATTTGTTCATGTCGTCTTGGTTTTCAGTCTCCAGTTGATGCAGCCTTAGTCGCGATTTCTTGAGCGTATTTGAGAGATTCATCCGAATTAGTGAATGTTTTTGACACTCCCTCAAAGGTGATACGCAGTCTGTGTCAAATCTGATGCCAAGTTAAACTAATCTTGTCTGTCTACATATTCCTCCATTTGTTGCATATCCATGTGTCCATCTCAAAGCCCTTTAAACACCACTTAATTGCTTTAAATAATGTAAACACTGAAACATTTCAACACACAGATTGATTAGTAGATGTTACGATCCCTAACATTCACTACAATTGCATTCTTGGGTATCACCACTAGGTGAATTTGCTACCAATCAGACTCATCTTCAGTTGTGTACCTCAACGTCACTGGGTGTTTCGGCCTTTTATCACAAGACACCCTCAGTCGAGGCAGGCCCACCGCAGGTTGATCAGATCTGGGTGTGTGTCTTATTGTTAGCCTCTAGATGGTCACGTGGCAGCCCAGACAGCATCTTTCCTCTTCAGCCACAGCCAGTGACTGCTCCATTCGGCGGCATTGGCAAGTTCCTTTATTGCCCTCCTTTGTGCCTGCCCTTTGACTCCTACTTCCCTCAGGAGCCTTGCGGTGGAACTGGCTACAAAGCCCCTGCACCCCACCTCTACTGGACACACCCTTACACTGCAACCTCTCTTGATTGGCTCGGGTGCAACAGTTGCTGCATTTTTTAACTACATAATTGGCTGTAAATTGCTGTTTCAAATAATATTCCTTGCAGACTTTGATCGGCCTTTCGGTTTATTTATCTGTTAAAATAGGAACACAGTAAAAAAAACTGCCTGCAGCTGCTCAATGAATGTTTGAATGAGTTTTTTGGTGCAAAAGTACCGTCTAGGTGCAAGGGGTGTTATGACATGCGGAGATGAATGGAAATGTGCCCTCCAATTTTTAATGGTGCAAACAAAATCCAATAAAATAATTTGCACCATAGTGTATGCGAGGATTAACTCAGTCCCATGGGTCTCTAATTCACTTTGAATAACCAATATTTCTCATTTTACACCATTTGAGAAAGATTGTTTTATCCTTTCCAGTTTTAAAGTGGATGACAACATATCTGCCAATACAGAAATCCATTTGCCAAAGTTTATATATTAATCTGGTAATAATTATGAATTCAATATCACGCCATCCATGATTTTAGTGAATGACAGAGCTGGCTTGAGGGATGTGTCGCCTTGTCATTCCTGTTAATTCCGCTTAATGTTCTTCCAAAAGTTTTTATGCTGGTGTTTTGTTTACCACAATTCACCATGCAGTGGCACTGTTGGGCTTCAAGAAAGCACTGTGTTCATCAGTGCGTGCCCTTGGCAATTGAAGCTGATTTTGTGTAATATTTTCCAGTTGTTCAAATGAAGAGCTAACTTATTGCAGGACAGTTGTAGCGGCACCTAGTGGTGGCTTGGGGAAGTTTGAACCCTCGTCATTGGTTGGTTCGATCACGTGACTGCGGGGGGTTCGTTCGCGGGCTTTCTAGTCAGTCGACAGCAAAGATCCTATAGCGAGCAAGATAGATCACTTGACGAAAAAGACGTAGTACGGTCATGGGCAGATTCATGGGTAATTTTCGGCCCCATTTCCGTAACCGGCTTCCGTCTCCGCACCAAAGATCCCATAGGATACTAGTGCGGAGACGGAAGCCGGTTACGGAAACATCCTCGTAAAAATAAA
Organism: Malacoraja senta; assembly: GCA_038087875.1. Taxonomy (NCBI): domain Eukaryota; kingdom Metazoa; phylum Chordata; class Chondrichthyes; order Rajiformes; family Rajidae; genus Malacoraja; species Malacoraja senta. The sequence continues at coordinate 97,485 of JAXLNO010003471.1, forward strand.
AGTTATTTGGTAAAAATCTTCTCCTCATTTTCAGAATTTTAATTTATTAACACAAACTGTTCCCCCACAACGTTGATTACACCGCGAGTCCAGTCGGGTCGGGTTACAGAAATGGATGGAAAAAAGGCCCACGTTCCGTTCCGTTCCGTTGCGTACTACACTTCAGCCCATTGCATTTAGCAGGAGTGATCTATCTTGCTTGCTATAGGATCTTTGGTCGACAGTACACCTCCCAGCAGCGGGAGCTATTCTAGAGTTAGCTGACCGGGCACGCGTGTACTGAGTTCAATTCTCGTTTTTTTGTTTGTCAATAAAAAAATCATTAAACTTAACCTGCCTGTCTCACTAAACAGTATTCATTTTCATTATGTATTGAGAGTCGAACAACACAGAGGTCCACGTGGACCAGCAAGTAACTGCAAATCACTTTTTTCATCACTTAGCCCCGAGCCTTATATACCTTGAAGATTCAATTGCTTGATAAAGGGATAAAGAGACTTAATATTGTGAGAATCACTGTCTCCAGGCAGTGTTTTAGGTTCCAACCCCAAAAGAAAAATTCACGTTCTCTCTAAATCTTCAGGTTCTCTCTTAAACTGAGATTCTCTGGTGTTAACGACACAAAAGACTGCAGATGCTGGAATCTTGAGGAAACACAAACTGCTGCAGGAACTCGACAGGTTAAGCTGCATCTGAGGATAGACAATGTTTGTGGGTGGAACCCTTCTTCCGATCATCCTCGAGTTTCAAGAGAATTTGTTGTTAATGCCACCAATGACCTGTCATGGGCCAGCCCCAATGAAACGGCAGCCAAGACGACACACCCATACCTCTACATCCCGAGGCGAGTGAGGAAATTCAGCATGTCTCCAATGATTCTTACAAACGTCTACAGATGCACCATAAAAAGCACATGGCCAGGTGGCATCACGGCTTGGTTTTGGAACAACTCTTCCCAAACCGCAAGAAATTGCAGAGAGTAGCCCAGTCGATCACACAGACTAGACTCCCCACAATTGATTCCATCTACACTTCTCACTGCCTCAGGAAAGCAGCCAACAAACTCAAAGACATGTCCCACCCCAGTCACTGGGCAGAAGATGCAGAAGCTTGAAAACATGCACCAGATTTGGGGAAACCACCAGACTTGGGAACATTTTTTGTCTCCTCTGTTATCTCACTACTGAACAGTCATACCATATTATAGAGCACTGTCCGATTCTCCTCTTCCCCATTGCGGGCATTGGACTTTGCCTATGGAACTGTTGCGCTACGGTGCTGAGAACTATATTCTGTACTCTGTATCTTCCTCTGTGCTCTACCTGTTGTACTTGAGTTTGACCTGATTGTACTTTTGTATGGTATTATCTGCTTGTTAACATGCAAAACAAAATATTTCACTCTGCCTTGTGACATTAATAAACCTAAACCTATATGGGGCAACTTGAACTGCCCAATGTACACATCATGTTCTACTGTATCATCCAGCCAGTCTCTATTCTTATTTATTATATTTACCACAGGGCTCGGTGTAAGTTGGGATCTAGGTACCAGAATTTTGGATGAAGAAGAAATTAATATATTCATAGGTTGAGTAGGCTGGGTCTCTATTCTTTGGAGGGCAGGAGGATGAGGGGTGATCTTATAGATGTGTATAAAATCATGAGAGGAATAGATTGGGTAGATGCGCAGAGTCTCTTGCCCAGAGTAGGGGAATAGGGGATCAGAGGGCATAGGTTTAAGGTGAAGGGGAAAAGAATTAATGGGAATCTGAGGGGTATCTTTTTCACACAAAGAGTGGTGGGTGTATGGAACAAGCTGCCAGAGGAGGTCGTTGAGGCTGGGACTATCCCAACATTGAAGAAACATGGATAGGACAAGTTTGCAGGGATATGGGCCAAACATGGGCAGGTGGGACTAGTGCAGCTGGGACATGTTGGCCAATGTGGGCAAGTGGGCTGAAGGGGCAGTTTCAATGTTGTATTATTCTATGACTATATCATATCTAAAGGCATCTCAAGTCTTTTAAGCCACTTTCAAAATGGTGCATCTTTGGGGAAATTGTCAATGATATCTATATTACTAAAAATCAAATCTTGACCACTTCCTGTTTTTCTGTTTCATGATTTTAGAAAAACGCTGCCACTCACGGCTGTGATTTTTGGCCATCTTACTCAGAGTCCCCCTCCGCTGCGCAGGACAAGAGGATTTTTGCCATTGATGAAAAATAAAAGAGTTGTTAATGTTTTAAAAATGTTGAAATTCTCTCTGCTGCCCCTGCCAGTGGGAGGGGGGAAGGACTATAAAACCCGGAAATGTTGTGCCTTAGTCAGTCTCTGCAAGATGGAGGAAGCGAGAGGGTCACGTCTCTCTGAGCTGTGAAGAACACTGAACACATGTCTACTCAACTGTGAGTGCCCTTAATGTGGTTTGAAAATGAAAAGGTGGTTGCTTTGAAATGCTGCACTGCAAATGGTTGTTGGTGGGGGTTGCTTTGAAATGCTGCACTGCAAATGGTTGTTGGTGGGGGTTGCTTTGAAATGCTGCACTGCAAATGGTTGTTGGTGGAAACTTGACAACTTCCTGTTTGCACTGTATATTGATTTTAGATAAAATGCTACCACTTACTGCTGTTATTTTTGGCCATCTTACTCAGTCCCACTCCGCTCATCAGGTGCAGAGGATTCTTCCCATCAATGAAAAATAAAAGTGTTAAAAAAAAATGTTGAGAATCTCTCTCCTGTCAATCACGCCATGAAGGCCACGCCCCTTCCGGTGGGAGGGGGGGGGGATTATATAACCCGGAAGTGTGGGTATGGCTCAGTCTCTGCATGATGGGGGAGAGAGAGGTCACGACTCTGTCTGAGCTGTGAATCAACTGAATGTCCACTGAACTGTGAGTGTGGTGTTTATGTGGTGTTTTGTGTGGTTTTATGGTGGTTTCACCCTGCTTGAAATGGTATGAAACTGCATTTGAATTTGGTGGTTTGGCACCCTGCATGAAATGGTATGAAACTGCACTTGAATATGGTGGCCTTGCACCCTACTTGAAATGGTATGAAACTGCACTAGCATTTGGTGGCCTTGCACCCTGCTTGAAGTGGCATGAAACTGCACTTGAATTTGGTGGCCTTGCACCCTGCTTGGTGGCATGAAACTGCACTTGCATTTGGTGGCCTTGCACCCTGCTTGAAGTGGCATGAAACTGCACTTGAATTTGGTGGTCTTGCACCCTGCTTGAAATGGCATGAAATTGCACTTGAATTTGGTGGCCTTGCACCTTGCTTGAAATGGCATGATACCGCACTTGAATTTGGTGGCCTTGCACCCTGCTTGAAATGGCATGAAACTGCAATTGAATTTAGTGGCCTTGCACCCTGCTTGAAGTGGCATGAAACTGTACTTGAATTTGGTGGCCTTGCACCCTGCTTGAAGTGGTAGAAAACTGCAATTGAATTCGGTGGCCTTGCACCCTGCTTGAAGTGGTAGGAAACTGCACCTGTATTCGGTGGCCTTGCACCCTGCTTGAAGTGGTAGGAAACTGTACCTGAATTTGGTGGCCTTGCACCCTGCTTGAAGTGGTATGAAACTGCAATTGAATTTGGTGGCCTTGCACCGTGCTTGAAATGGTAGGAAACTGCATTTGAATTTGGTGGCCTTGCACCCAGCTTGAAATGGAATTTCAAGGAAAAACCGCGATTCAACTGCCAGCCCACCAGCCGTGAGCTGCCAGCACATCAGGCTTGAGTGACTGAGCTGCCACCTCAAGAATCCATTTGGCCCACAATGTTCATACTAGCCCTCTGGAAACCAGTCCCTTCAGCCCACAATACCCATACTAGCGCTCCAGAAAGCACCCACCCCCCCTCCCCACTGGCCACCAATATTGGAATTGGTGGAGAGGTGGAATATTGTGTTGGGGGACCAGCCCTCCCGTGTGAACATGGGACCCAATGGGTCCCACTTAGTCTAGTTGTAAATGGAAATAAGGAAATTGTAGACATTTAAAATAATTTATTTACTTCAGTATTTACAGCACAGGAAGGAAAGAGCCTGCCACACATCCTGAGGGACTATCCCTGAACCAAGAACTGTTTCCACCAAATGAATAATCTAAACATATTTATAATAAATAGTAAATAACATTGTGAAAAGTCTCCAGCACCAGATGGTTTTCATCCGAAAGTTTGAAAGGAAGTATCTGTGAACGTTATAGATGACATAACTATGATCCTTTCTTGAGTGGCTTCTTTAGATTGGAAAATTGGAGAGATTACTGCTACTGGAGAAAGGTGAAAGAGGGCAAGCACCAAATCCTGGGGCTATTAGGCTGACATCTGTTGACAGCAAATTACTGGCGTTTGTAATTACAGATAAAGTAGCAGAACATCTTGAAACATTTCAGATGATCAGAGAGCCAGGGTGGTCTTTCGTGTTCTATAATCATAATCATAATCATACTTTATTAGCCAAGTATGTTTCGCAACATGCGAGGAATTTGATTTGCCATACAGTCATACTAATAAAAAGCAACAGAACACACAAAATACATTTTAACATTAACATCCACCACAGTGACTCCTCCACACTCCTCATTGTATTGGAAGGCGAAAATAGTTCAATCTCTTCCCTTCTTTGTTCTCCCACGGTCGGGAGCCTCGAGCCTTCTGTTGACGGGATGATCTTGACTCCCGTAGCCGGCGGCGGGCACTCCCGCATCGGGGCGATCAAGCTCCTGCATCGGGGGGATCTCAGCTCCCCCACGTCGGCGATCTGACCCCGGGTCAGGGGTAGTTGATTCTTCTGTGTCGTTGGAGCTCCCGACTCGGTCTCTACCCGAGACTGCGAGATCCTTGGTGTTAAAGTCCGCAGGCCGCGGTTGGAGCATCGATCCCAGGCAAGGAATCGGCTACGATGCAAGTCCACGGCCCGCAGTCGGGTTCAAAGTCAGTCCCGAGCAAGGCCTCCAGCTCCATGATGTTAGGCCGCAGAGTGACCGGAGATACAACCTGGAAAACAATCGCATCTCCGGCAAGGTAAGAGATTGAAAACAAGTTTCCCCCGACCCCCTCCCCCACCCCCCACATAAAACAAATCAGAGAACATTAACACACTTTTAAAACACACTAAAAACAATTTAAAAAAAGACCAAAGGACAGACAGACTGTTGGCGAGGCTGCCATCACGGCGCCACCTGGTGGAAAGTCATGACTGAATTTCCTTGAAGGGGTGATTAAAGGGATGGACAGGGGAAAGTCAGTGTTATTTGTATGGAGTTCCAGAGCTCATCTGCTATAGTCCCTTATTAAATCAAAGATAATATTCAAATGTATGGTGTAGAAAGGAATTGCAGATGCTGATTTACACCGAAGATAGACACAAAATGCTGGAGTAACTCAGCGGGTCAGGCAGCATCACTGGAGAAAAGGAATACGTGACGTTTTGGGTTGAGTCCCTTGCCAGAAGATGGAGGCGCAGGCAAGCACCGAGAAAACCCGCGTGGCTGTGGTAGCGAGGCCAGGTTAAAACCTGGTTGGAGAGCGGGAGGAATCAGAGGGGGAGCAGCGAGAGAGGGTGTTGCAGAAATCACGTCGGAGAGAGGAGGAGAACTTCTTCAAAGCTAACATACCTTGAGGAGATTGCACAGTGGAGCAGACCTAATGTGTAGGAAGGAGCAGCAAATGCTGTTTGCTGATTGACTCAAAATGATGGAATAACTCAGCGGGTCAGGCAGCAACTCTGGAGAAAATGAATTGGTGACGTTTCTGGGCAAGACTCATGTATGGACCTGATCCATCTTGTTCACCTGGTTGGAGTGGGCAGCAGACAGTGTGGGTGAAAGGGACGGGGATGGTAATTTTCAGGCACGTGACGTTCTGCAGCAAGTGAGCAGCAGAAGGGTCCAGAGAGGGGCAGTGTGGAGAAGGACAAAGGTCTCGCTCAGAGTGAGGACTCAGTGATAGGTTCGGGGTTAAGTTGGACCAGAGTGGTTTACTTCAGCCTCGGCCGCTGGCTACAGTTGGGTCGTGGGAACTGAACTGAACTGATGGAGACTACCTGGCCCACAACTCTTTGTTTGTTTCGCTTCTGCAAAGTGGCTGGGTAAAGTTGACATACACGACCCATCATTCATTGCCCTTGTGAAGATGATAACCCTGACTGCTGCCTCCCTCCCCAACCCTATCCCGCACACCCTCAATCAAACTCCCCCCCCCTATCATTCTCACATCCTGTCAGAACCCCCCCCCTTCCTAATCTCCCCCCCAGCCGTAACACCCTAAATCAAAACCCCCTCAGCCTTGCCCTAAAACTATCCCCAACCCTGTCCCATCATCCCCCTCCGTCTGTAACCCTAATCCTAATACGACTTTAACCAAGGACCACGAATATTGAACTATATGTTCCCTGCAACAGGAACCAACGAGAATTATTTTAACCAGGGGAGACAACTAGGTGTAACCCTACATTATAATTAGGAACCTTCATTGGACAATAAAAGAAACCATGTTAACACCATTTCAAGTCCTACACTGCACATGACCCTTTGACTCCAAACTGACAATGATTCCCTATTAGGATGAATGCTGAGACAATGGCTTCTCCTGGATTATATTACACAGGGTCATAGCTGCACTCAACCAGGGAGGTGGTAATATTACCATCACCCTGGCGTGAGCTTCAGAAGGCGCGAGGCATCGAATACGGATCGATGGGGTAGTGGTCCTCAAGGGATGTTCTTTGTGTGCCATTCCCACAGAAGAATCTACTATCATCTGATACAATTCACCCTACTCTTCAAACACTCCTTGACCATCTGGAAGTCAAGATAATGTTGTGAACTAGATTCTTCACTCTGTACTTTTCCCTTCACCTGAGTGGCTTGATTGGGTTTATGTATAGTCGATGATTGGACAGCATACAAAACAATCCTCTCACAGTTTTGGCCTAATCTCGCCCCCTCCCCATATCCCCTCCCCATGTACCCCCCCCCCATATCTCCCCCATATCCCCCCATATCCTCCCTCCCCCGTATATACACCCCTCACCCCCCCTCACTTCTATTTTTCAGTCGGAAGAAGAGTTCTGATCCGAAACGTCACCTATTCCTTTTCCCCAGAGATTCTGCCTGTCCCACTGAGTTACTACAACATTTTGTGTCTATCGGTATAAACCAACATCTGCAATTCCTTCCTACACGATCCTTTCACTGTACCTTGGTACTCGTGACAATAATAAACTCGTGACAATAATAAATCTTTATTAACTCAATGTCAGTTTCCATACTGTGCCAGGCGCAGACACCGGAGTTGAGTGCGTCGGGACTGAATCTGCAGAAATGTAATGCCCGCACACCAAGGAGCCATGCAGTATGGAAACAGGCCCTTCATTCCAACTTGCCCATGCTACCAAGATGCCCTATCTACTATAGTTCCACCTGTTTGCATTTGGTCCATATCCCTTTAAACCTTTCCTATCCATGTACCTGTCCAAATGTCTTTTAACTGTTGATATAGTACCTGCTTCAACTACCTCCTCTGGCAGCTGGTTCCATACACCCACCACCCACTGTGTGATTTCCACTGCTGTGAAAGGCTGGTATTTCCTAGTGGTGGAAGCCTGAAGCACACATTCTAACTGTGGGTATTTCCCTCGCTCCCCTTGCATGGCCCACCGCCCACATAAGGGGCAACCTGCCGCCACTTTATTTCATATTTTATCCCTTGCCTTGCAAGCCACGCTCACAGATATCACAGGGTGGTGGGCAGAGTCTCGCTGATGTTGAAAGGAGCCCTCTGTCGAATGGAGAAGATTGGCCCATGTGTGAACCAGATGTTGCCATTTGAAGGACAAACTGAACAGCCAGGGAACAGTCACATCACAATTTTCGGTCTGAATAGTGAGTCATAGAGTTATACAGCACGAAAACATTCCCTCCAGGGGTACCTGTCCATACCGACCAAGTTGCCTACTTGAGCTAGTCCCATTTGCCTGTTTGGCCCATATCCCTCTAAACATTTCCCAACTGCGTACCTGTCAAGATGATTTTTAACATTGTAATTGAATGTACCTGCACCATTTCCTCTGGCAACTCGTTCCATGCACCCACCACACTTTGTGCGAACAAATTGCAAAGTGCTGGAGTAACTCAGTTGGTCAGGCAGCATCCGTGGAGGGAATAGACAGGCGATCTTTCTTCAGTCTGAAGTTCCTCCAGCAATTTGCGATTTGCTCAAGATTTCAGCATCTGCAGTTCCTTGTCTCCACAATCTGTGTGAAAATTTTGTCGCTCACAGACCTATTTAAATCTTTCGCCTCTCAGCTTAAAACTATGCCCTCTAGTTTTAGCTTCCCTTCCCCTGGAAAAAGACTGTGACCATTTACCTTATCTAAGCCACTCCTGTTTTTATAAATCTCCATAAGGTCACCGCTTAGCCTCCTATGCTCTGGGAGAAAGAAGCCCCAGCCTATCCTTATCAAACTTCAGTCCTGGTAACATCCTTGTCTGAACCCTTTCCAACTTATTGACATCCATCCTGTAGCTGGGCCACATCCCTAGTTCTCCAACACCCTAGCTTTCCCTCCATCTCCATCCCTCCCCCACCCGAGTTCTCCAACTAGTTTCACTTTTCCTGTTTAATTTTACTGACTCTATGCCTCTTTGTCACCTTCTCCTCAGCCAACAATGAGCCATTCTACATTTCCTTGATCATCGTCTGTTTTGATCTGTTGTTTTCACACCTTACCCTTCCATATCTCTAATTTCCCTATCCCCTGAATATCAGTCTAAAGAAGCGTCTCGACCCAAAACGTCACCCATTCCTTCTCTTCAAAGATGCTGCCTTTCCTGCTGAGTTACTCCAGCATCTTGTGTATATCCACATAACCCGCGAGATGTCCAAAGGTAATGTTTCCTGCTGTTTCCTTGAACAATGCCACTTGCATTCACCCTATCAGAGAGTTTACCTAGGTTCCCACCACATTTCATTGCTACTCAGGCTAACATCTTTCAATCTCAGGTCTGATGAAGGGTCCCTCATCAGAACCATTTCTCCCTCCACAGATTCTGCCTGACCTATTTTGCAGGTCAAAACTCAGCAAATGATAGGTAAATATCCCCACCCCGGTGTGCACCTATTTCTCCCACTCTCCTGCCTCTGCACCCCTCCTTCATACACTCACCTCCCACGCCAGTGTCCTTTTTCTGTTATTCCCCCTATTTCCCCTCCACCCAGATCCCTTCCACCTACAGTATATCCCACCCTTTACCTTTCACTCCTCGACGCTCCTAATCTGACACCGTTTTGTTTCCATTTCATCTCTGGCCTTTGTCACTTACACCACCCAATTACCAATCCAAACCCTCCCTCCCACCTGTATCCACCTATCACTCACCAGGTTTTGTCCTGCCACCACCTCTCTTTCCCAGCTTTCTCCCCCTCGAAGAAGGGTCTTGACCCAAAATGCCACCTGTCCATTTCCTCCGCAGATGCTGCCTGACCTGCTGAGTTCCTCCAGCACTTTGCGTTTTGCTCAAGATTCCAGCACCTGCAATTCCTCGTGCCTCGGGGAAGTATTGTGATGACTTCAGGGAAGTGAAGAAACTGGTGGGAAAATCAGGAAGGGAAAGGTAACGAATATCACACAAAGGGTGGTGGGTGTGTGGAACGAGCTGCCGGAGGGGGTAGTTCAGACAGGTATTATCACAATGTTTAAAAGACATTTGGACAGGTACATGGAAAGGAAAGGTTTAGAGGGATATGAGCCAAACGCAGGCAGGTGGGACTGGTGTTTATGGGGCATCTTGGTCGGTCTGGGCAAGTTGGGCTGAAGGGCCTGTTTCCATGCTGTAAGACTTTGTGACTATTACTCCTCAGTCGTTGACAACTTCAACTAGTTAACCTTTGACCAGACAGCACCCACCTTTTCCTCACTCAGGCTTTATATGCTGAAGGAATGTGCTGAGTAAATATGCTTTCTCTTAGTTTATAAAGCTGTGGTAACAAGCTGTAGGCATAAGAAGGTTTGAGGCATCAGCAGCAGCTTAAAGTACATAGTTGACCGGCCTTGTGGCTGCCCGACAAGAGACTGCATTGTGTGAGGAGAGGGGAAGAAATGTCCTCTGATCTCTATAAAGTGACTGATGTAGGAAATGGTGTGATCAGCAGTCAGGCTGGGAGGCCCCCTCTGGGCCAGCTTCAGCAAGTATCTAACGATGCAGGAGGGTTAACTAATGCTTGAGATCAATCAGACACAGAGGCCCACCGGTTAGTGCGGCTCTCTCACCATCTGGCCATTGCGGTTTTATTTTAGATTTAGATATTAGAGATACTGCGTGGAACCAGGCCCTTCGGCCCACCGAGTCCGCGCTGACCAGTGATCCCCATAAACTAGTTCTATCCGACAGACTGGAGACAATTTACAGAAGCCAATTAACCTGCACGTCTTTGGGATGTGGGAGGAAACCGGAGCACCCGGAAAAACCCCAGGCGGTCACAGGGAGAACGTAAAAACTCCGTACAGACAGCCCCCTTATTCAAGATTGAATCCGGGTCTTTGGCGCTGTAAGGCAGCAACTCTACCGCTGCGCCCCTGTTCATGAAGGCATTTGTCTTCATTGGGAAGGGTATTGAGTGCAAAAGTTGGCACATCAGAGTCATTGCTGAGACCACATGATGTGCAGTTGTGGTCACCCAGCCACTGGAAGGATGTCATTAAGTTGGAAAAGGTGCAGAAGAGATTCAACAAGGCTTTAACTGGGATAACGGGCTAGATTTATAAGGAGAGGTTGGATAGGCTGGGACTTTGATCTTTGGAGTATAACAGAGCTGCCAACTCTCACGCATTGAACGTGAGACTCACGCATTTCGCCCAATTCTCACGCTCTCACGCTGATCACAGCATTTCTCACGCTCTGTCGTGAGAAATTCTGTGATCAACGAGAATTTCAAAACTAATATCAACTGCTTGTGTGTGCGTCTGTTGACAAGACAGCAGCATTCTTATTCTCCGTTATTCTCACTTGACCGAACCGTCACACACCTCCATATCATGTCCCAATGCAAATTAACATTGAAAGACATGCAGCGCAGCAAGTAAGGCCATGTCCTGCTCCCGGCGGCAGTCGGAATTTAAGGATTTGCGGGAAGCAGCTGACATGAGCGAGGCCAGCGAGCGGCAGGAGAGATATTCATGGGCTGTGGAACCGGGGGGCGGGGGGGGGGGGGGCTCCAGCCCCCCCTACTTTTTTGGCTAGACATGTTTCAATATCTCCGGCTTTGGACGAGGCGCTGCTGTGCTCTGAGCGGCCTAGTCGTGGGTGTTGGAGAGCCGGGGTGGAGGGAGGGATGGAAGCAGAAGCAGCGGCGGGGGCAGATGCGGACGGGGAGCCGGGGCTGGCGAGTGTTTTCCGGGCTGGCGAGTCGCTCGCTGCAGCTCCGGCCATGGAGCAGCCTCAGTGCAAGAGTCCCGGGTCGTCAGAGGCGTCAGAAGCGTTGCGCCGCGGCCGTGAGAGTCTCTGTGCCAAATTCGACCTGGTGACCGGCATGGACCAGGCTGCGGCTCGATGCATCCTGGAGGACAACCAGTGGCTGCTGGAAGTAGATACCAAGCACTGGGTAGAAGCGGTGGAAGATAGAGGCCTTCAAATGGGGGTGGTTGGAGAAAGCATCCTGCTTGCCTGCTAGATTGCAGGAAAAATGTTCCCGATGTTGGGGGAGTTCAGAACCAGGGGTCACAGTTTAAGAATAAGGGGTAAGCCATTTAGGACTGAGATGAGGACAAACTTTCTTCACCCAGAGAGTTGTGAATCTGTGGAATTCTCTGCCACAGAAGGCAGTGGAGGCCAATTCACTGGATGTTTTCAAGAGAGAGTTACATTTGGGGCTAACGAAATCAAGGGAAATGGAGAAAAAACAGGAAAGAGGTACTGATTTTAGATGAACAGCCATGATCATATTGAATGGCAGTGCTGGCTCGAAGGGCCGAATGGCCTATTCCTGCACATATTTTCTATGTTTCTATGCTTACGTATATGGAAATAAAACTCGACCACTTGATTTTGAAGCATTCATGCATGGTGGAGGTATAATGTAGTCATAGAGTTATACAGTGTGAAAACAGGCCCTTCTGTGCAACTTGCCCACGCCCGCCAACATGTCCCAGCTACACCACCTGCTTTTGGTCCATACCTCCAAACCTGTCCTATCCATGTATCAGTCTAACTGTTTCTTAAATGTTGGAATAGTCCCTGCCTCAGCTACCTCCTCTGGCAGCTTGTTCCATACACCACCACCCTTTGCGTGGTAAAAGTTACCCCTTAAAGAGTCACCTCTTAAAAATACTTCAAACAAAAAACATTGAAATCATACTTCTATAATGCACTAAAACATGATTTTAATACATAAAATTTCAAAAAGTCCCTACCATGGGAGTGGGGTGTTCCCCTCCCACACCCTCTCCCCACTCAGTCGCTCCACTGCCTCGCCGGGTACCCCCACAGCAAGTGATCAGTGATAGCTCAGCCCCCCACCCCCACACTTTCAAAAACGCTCCGCGGCCCCTGGTTAAGACAGAGAGCACTGCCAGATGTGAGCGGGGAACTGAGGCCTGTTTTTAATTCAGGGTGATGGGGAGAAGGCAGGAGAATGGGGTTGAGAGGGAAAGATAGATCAGCCATGATTGAATGGTGTAGTAGACATGATGGGCCAAGTGGCATAATTCTGCTCTGACAACATGACCTTATGTCCCCCGACGTTCCCGCCGCTCCACTGGTGCGGAGGTAGACCGGAAGTGCGGAGTTCAGGTTCCTGATCACACCTTCGCTGCTGTTAAATCAACTCTCCACCTCCTGGTCCTGGGAGAAAGTTGCTGAACATTCTGTGCTCTGTAAACACTCCACAGAACACAAACAATTGACTTTGATCTGGCTACGGACAAGGATCAGCAGTTTTTGGGAGTTTTTACGCCGCTAAAAGTTAACTTTAATTGCTGCAAGGCTTTGCTGGTGAGGAAGAACTCACAGCCTTCAGAGCTACTGCCCTCAGCAGTGTTCGAGTTATTTATTATTCCAACCTGTGCCCTGTGGCTATTTTACTGCCCTCCCTTCCAAGAACATTTGTTACTTCATTTTTTTTTCCCGCTCACAATTCATACCTCGCCCAAAGGCAACTTGTGTTTGATCTTTGTGATTGACTTTACGGAGTCTGATTAATTGGGCAGACTGAGTCAAGTCAAGTCAAGTGAGTTTATTGTCATGTGTCCCTGGTAGGACAATGAAATTCTTGCTTTGCTTGAGCACAACAGAACATAGTAGGCATTTACTACAAGGCATTCTATAAATATATACACAATGGTCAATATACTGATAAAGTGCAAATAACAGTATTGGCTAATAAAGTTCAGTGTTATATCCGAGCCAGGTTTAATAGCCTGATGGCTGTGGGGAAGTAGCTGTTCCTGAACCTGGTCGTTGCAGTCATAGACATGGAAATGGCAGTGGCTTCATGTAGAAGGCAATCCTCTGACAGATGACCTCTGTATCTACCTGTTGCAAACAGTGGCGTCCTGGACGTAAATTTTAAAATTGAAAAAATAAACTATTTTCATATTAAAAATAAAATTAAAATCATATTAAAAGTGGTACTAGTTTCACTGTCATCCTGTTGAGTTTCACTGTGTGTATAACACGTTATCACCTGCACCATAGCCAACAATGAACCATTGTGGGCTCCACCTTTCCTTGATCATCATTGCTTTTTCGTATCTTTCATTTGTTCTATGTACCTATATCTCTCGTTTCCCACTCCCCTGACTCTCAGTCTGAAGAAGGGTCTCGACCCGAAACGTCACGTAATCTTTCGCTCCAGAGATGCTGCCTGTTCCGCTGAGTTACTCCAGCATTTTGTCTGTCCTCTGTGTAAATCAGGATCTACTTTGCTTTTCTCTCAGCTGCTTAACATGTGCAGGTTGGTTGATTGATTGGCCCAAGTGTAGGGGACAATATGATGGCAAGTGGGAAATTGGATTGACAGGATTGCACTGAGAGCTGCCATTGACTTGATGAACCAAATGGCCTTATATATTTAGGTTTAAGTATATTATTGTCATGTGACCCGAGATACAGAGAAAAGCTTTTGTTTGCATGCTATATAATCAAATCAGACAATACTAAACATGAATACAATCTAGTCAAATTCAAGTACAATAGGTGTCATGAAGAAAAAACTATCAGAGTGCAGAATATAGTTCTCAGCACAAAGTAACAGTTCCCTAGACAAAGTGCAACGTCTGCAATGGTGGAAGAGGTGAATCAGACAGTGGCTTCGCTTATGGAAGGGCCGTTCAGCAGCCTCTCGAGGAAACCCAGGCGGTTACTGGGAGAACGTGCAAACTACACACAGGCAGCTGCCAAGGACAGGATCGAAGCTGGGTCTCTGGTGCTGTGAGGCAGCAGCTCCACCGTGCCGCTAATGTAGGTTCCCTCAGTTTGTGTGAGTTGATGAGTTTTCTGCCGGAAAGGGTGGGGAAGGAACAGATCTTGGCAGAGATGGATCTGTAGTCCCTGCTCCTGGAAGCTCATGAACCTGATGTGAACGGTCGACAGCTGTGTGCAGGTGATTCTTTCCTGCAGTTCTCCCCTGAGGCCATACATCTCTGCTAGGATCAGCAATGCCTCAGCCCAAGCTGAACAGCTCCGTTTGTCAAGACTCACTGTAGTTTCCTCGGACACAAACTGTACAAGGCTGCTGTAATCACGCGGACTCCTCCAGCCACCAGTGGCTGTCTTACAGGTCAGCAAAGCTGTTGTAGGTACAACTTTGTTAATAGATCACTAGAACTATAAGTGGACAGAGTCTACACAGACAGAGCAGCTCTTTGGTGGCTGAAGGAGGCCCTGGTGTTGACTTTCCCTCCGGCTGATATCAGGGAGATCCCACAGTCAGAGGTATCTCCTTCCTTGGAGAGCCAGCGTTACAACATCTCTCAGGGGAAACAAAAGACTCGTGACCTTTCAGCTCTGCCGGTCACAGAACCAACACATTATGGCCATTCAGCGATGTGTCCCAACTCTGGAAGAAGATGATGAGGCCAAGGTAGATCAGTGTCCCAAATGAGAAATCCTCAGTCCAGAGGCAGCTCCTTGGCAACAATCAGGAGCCAAAGTTGGAACGGACACTATCCTCTGGAAAGGCAGGGTGGACAAGTGGGGAGAAGGGGAAGCCAACTCCACTGGAGACCTGTTGTTGATAAAACCCTAGTCGTGACCAACATTCTGGTTCATCAGAGACAAACACGGGTTTTGTGGCAACACACCCAAACAAGGCACTGGATAGATAATTTCATCCATGAAGGCATCCATAGATAATTTCATCCATGAAAACGTATAACACAATGCACAATTCAGGGATACACCAATGTCACGCTGCTGCCAAAGATATTTCAGAGTAACTGTGCGGTTTTCTAAACATCCCTTTTATTTGCAGTAGGGTGCCATGGTGATGCAGTGATAGATTTGCTGCCTTATAGCGTCAGAGACCCAGGTTCACTCCTGACTACAGTTGCTGTAAAATAGGCAGACTATGGGTGGACATGGGGATGGGGACTGGACTTTGTGCCTTCCCTCAAAATGGGAAACATTGTGGGGGGATGTTTTTATGTTTAAAATTCTTTATTATTGTTATGTTGTATTTTTTTATGTGCTGCAATGGCAATACACATTTCACTACACCAATTGGTGTATGTGACTAATAAAGAACCTTTGAACTTTTGAACCTTTGTCTGTACGGAGTTTGTATGTTCTCCTTGTGACCGCGCGGATTTTCTCCGGGTGCACCGGATTCCTCCCACGCTCCAAAGACATACAGATTTGTAGGTTAATTGGCTTCTGTTAATTGTAAAATGTCCCTAGAGTGTAGGGTAGTGCTAGTGTTTGGGGTGATCGCTGGTCGGCGCGGACTCAATGGGCCGAAGGGTGAGTTTCCACGCAGTATCTCTTAATGTCTTCTGACCTTTGTTGCCCAAACCTCTAACAATCAAAAAAGTGCAGATGCTAAAAATCTGACATAAACACAGAACATGCTGGAAACCCTCAGTGGGGAATGTAGCATCTGTGGAGAAAGAAACAGTGTCATCGTTTTGAGTCGAGCACTCTTCTACTTGGAATTGTAGTAAAAAAAACATTTATCTCTAACCTTTTTTTCTATCAGTTGCTCTCCAGGCCACGGGGTGGTGCTAGAGGCAGATACGATCGTGGCGTTTAAGAGGCTATTGGATAGGCACATGGATAAGCAGGAGTTGGAGGGATAGGGATCGCGTGCAGGCACATGAGATTAGTCTAGCATGGCATCATGTCCGGCATGGACTTTGTGGACCAAAGGGCTTGTTCCTGTTCTGTACTATTCCATGATCGATGCTCTATGTTCTTGGGCAATATTATACCATCATCCCCAAACGCTCTTCAGTAATCTTACACATGGTGCTGAATGAGTGACTTCTGGAAGTCTAAATAGACTGCAAATACTCAATCTATACTTACTCTGTTACATCTTCAAAGAATTTGAGCAAATTTGTCAAACGTGATTTATCTTGCATAAAACTATGTTGGCTCAGTTTCATTGTCTTTTAATTCCCTAATTGTCCTGTCATTACTCGCAATTTAGAGATTCCAACATTTCCCCAGTGGCTGCATTCTATCGCCCTCCTTTCCTGAATAATAATGTTACAGTTTGATTATCCACTCCTCTGGGACCTCTTCAGAATCCAAGGAATGTTTGGGAGACATTGCACAGAAACAAGCCCTTTGGCTCACCGAGTCCACACCAATCAGACACTCATTCATACTAATCCTATATTAATGCCATTGTTTATAATCCTCCTCATATT
This sequence comes from Malacoraja senta, assembly GCA_038087875.1. NCBI lineage: Eukaryota > Metazoa > Chordata > Chondrichthyes > Rajiformes > Rajidae > Malacoraja > Malacoraja senta. The sequence goes on from JAXLNO010003471.1 coordinate 114,366, forward strand.
CTCATCATTCTCTCCTCAGATTCTACCACTCACCTACACACTTGCGGCAATGTGTTGAGGCCAATTAACCTACCAACTAGGGTTGCCAACTGTCCAGCATTAGCCGGGACATCCTGTATATTGGGCTAAATTGGTTTGTCCCATACTGGTCCGCCCTTGTCCTGTATTTGACTGCTACTACGTGGGTCGAGGGAACTGTCGGGTCGGAGCTCCATGTCTGGTCCTGCCTCACACGTCCCGACGTAGTGCAGCCCATGGAGTGCAGCAGCAGCAGCGCCTCGCCCGTGGCCCCGGCGGTCGGCAGCCCGGCCAGCTGTCCAAACTTCGGACCTTCGCTTACCGCCGACACCACCACCACCCCTCCTTCTCACAGCCGATCATTGGTCCCGTATTTTGTCTTTTTGTCCTTTTGTCCCTTATTTGGGAGTGAAAAAGTTGGCAACCCTACTACCAACCCGCTCATCTTTGGGATGTAGGAGGAAACTGGATCACACAGAGGAAACCCACGCAGTAACTAGAAGAATGTACAAACTCCACACAGAGAACATCGGAGGCCAGGACTGCACCCGTGTCTCCAGTGCTGTAAGGCAACGGGTCTACCAGCTGCGCTACTTTGCCTCCCTTGGTAGATCGCAACCATTGCATCCTTTTCTGAGGCAGAGGCCTTCATGACCAGAGGACTCCCCAGCCTTTCATTATAATAGTTTGCCTTGTTCTTTTTCTACAGATTTTCAATCTTTTTTTTAATTGCCTCTCTTCAAAGAGCTGATAGCATTTTTTTATTTTTGATAGCATTTGAAGAAGGGTCTCAACCTGAAACATCACCCATTCCTTCTCTCCATAGATGCTGCCTGTTCCGCTGAGTTAATCAACATTTTGTGTCTATCTCTGATGTAAACAAAAATCTGCAGTTCCTTCCTCCACATACTCCGAAGTATTTATTATTTGTGTTGGCAGTATCTTTTACACCCTGGGCTATCTATCCCACCTGCTCCTTGGGTGACCAGCTGAAGGTGTGGTCCTGCTTTAGTAGAAGGGGTCTCATAGTGCCATCGACCGTGGCAGTAGCTGCAGCCAGTGTGACGGTCTCCCCCCAACATTGACTGCCACCAGAGACACTCTGCATGCCTGGGACCGTTGGCCGAGGGGCAAAATTAAACTCCTGGAAATCGCAAATCAAAAACAGAACGTGTTGGAAACACTGCATCAGGCTGCATCTGCGGGAGGAGAGAGAAAAAGACAGCAGAGACTCTACCTTTTGGTTTCAGTTTAGTTTAGAGATACAGCACGAAAACAGGCTCTTCGGCCCAACAAGTCCACGTTGACCAGCGATTCCCACACACTAACGCTATTCTACTCACACTAGGAACAATTTACAATTATACCATTACAATTAACCTACAAATCTGTATGTCTTTTGAGTGTGGGAGGAAATCGGAGATGCTGGAGAAAACCCACACCGGTCATGGGGAGAACGTACAAACTCCATACACACAGCACCCGTAGTCAGGATGGAAGCGGGGTCCCCGGCGCTGTAAGGCAGCAATTACTGATGCACCACTGGTGTCTCTCACTAAAGACACTGTATTTCCAACGTTTTCCAACATTTTCTGTTTTTAATTCAGGGATGAGGGCGACGATCAAATTAACTCGTACATTTGACTCGTACATTCGGACAGGTCCATGGATATGAAAGGTTTAGATAGAAATGGGCCAAATGGTGCTAGCTTGGATGGGCATCCTGTCGGCATGGACGAGTTGGGCTGAAGTGTTTGGTTCCATGCTGTATGATTCTATATCCGGTAACTGTGATGTGCAAAATCTCTAACCTGTTCTACCTTTCAGATCTTCCTGTGCTCAATGGCAGTAATTCCTAATGCCCCTGTCCCACTTAGGAAACCTGAACGGAAACCTCTGGTGACCTTGCCCGCGACCCAAGGTTTCCATGAGTCGCCAGAGGTTTTGGTCACTCACCTGGAAAGTCTCGACTGAAGCGTGAGATACATCTACCGAACAAAGATCCTATAGGATCTTTGCTACCAACTGCACACACACAAACACATCGCGAAGGTGGGGGCCAGGGACAGAGGAGGAGCGCTGTTGTCGCGATGAAGAGGAAGGTAAACGGCTGCCACAGAGCACGGTAAGTCCTTTAGTGAGCGCGGGAGGGGGGGAGAGAAGGGGAGAAAAGGGGAGAGAAGGGGGGGAGAAGGGGAGAGAAGGGGGGAGAAGGAGTGGAGACAGTTTTAAGAGGTTTAATAAAGTTTAGCGGGCATTTTACCTCCTGGTGGGTACTTCTAGGTCGTGAAACTCCAATGAGCCAATCAAAATGGCTGGTCAGCGAAGGAGATGGCCTTCGACTGCCTGTAAGTAAATAGCGACCCCACTCCACTGGGTTCGACCAAAATGGCAACCTATTTTTAGTCGAGGCCGGTTTTGATTTTGCTGAAACAATCGAAGCAACCTAGAAGAAGCCTCGACCACGTGGAAACCACTTTTGACCATTAGGGAGAGTGACCAAAACCTCCGGCGACCTCATGGAAACCTTGGGTTGGGCGCAAGGTCACCAGAGGTTTCCATTCAGGTTCCCTAAGTGGGACGGGCATAATTCTACAGATTCTGCTAACATTACAGATGCCATTTTATGGGGGTAGTGGAATCAAATTGTGATGGATCAATCATATTGCCTTGAGCGGACACATTAAAGAAAGTTCTAAGATATGCTTTAGATGACTGAAGGAAATACTGGGAAAATATATTTACTGTGTTGTGAGGCCAAGAATTAGGTGGGAAAAGTTTAAAAAAGCTGCAGGCAGAATCTTAGAGAGGACATCTTCACAAAGTGGGAACTGGGAATAGACGATATACTTTCTCAGTGTATTACTGCTATCGTCGTCATGACTATCCCACGAGGTCGAGGATGATGGTCTACGTTCCGTTAGAAGTTTTGTGCTGCTCACTGAACGAAGACGCCTGTGCGTGTGTTTGTTCAACGTGATGTTGCACTCTAAGAAGCACACGGTCCTTCACAAATCAATCAACTCATTCCAATGGCAAGGGAACCAAGACGATTGGAGCTGATAGATCTGTTGCAGCCTTCATCCGCCTTCACAGCCCTTGAGTTCAAGATAACTTTGTCCGCCTGGTCTGCCATTGAGGTCTTGTAGGTTGGATCGTCCTTAGTCTGGACCCTCATCCTCGACCTTACCTCCATGGGTAGCCCTACCAGAAGCTGGTGCTGTATCTGAGATGCTTATCTAAGATGTATCTTTTTTTTTAAATATTTTTATTTTATTAGAAGTAAGTACAATTGTATACAATCATATTTTCATAATACATTTTATGTACAGCTTCTTATTTTTTAAATTTTTATAATAAAGAAGAAAAAGAAAAAGAAGTTAGATAATGAAATATAGAAAAATGTGAGATATATAGTGTGTGGAAAAGAAAAATAGAAAGTGAAAGAAGAAAGTTAAAGAATAGAAAATAGGAAAAAGAGAATAAAAGAAGAAAAGGGAAGAAAAAGAAAAAAGAAGGAGATCTTATTTATAATCTTGACCATCCCTCACCCAGTCACGAGTTAACTTTTACAATTGTGTTGCACCATATGATTCCAAAAAGACGACAAATGGAGACCAACTCGTTGTGAATTGGTCAAATGTATCTATTAGGAGGAATCGCATTTCCTCAAGATGTGCGGTGTCCAACATACTTGCAATCCACATTTTGAGCGTTGGTATTGGTGTATTTTTCCAAAATGTCAATATTAATTTTTTTGCTATTATTAAACCATAATTAAAAAATATTTTTTGAGATGGATTCAATTTATTCCCATCTTCCATTACCCCAAATATAATCAATTCATTATTAGGTTCCATTTTTATCTTAAATAATTTTGTGAATATTTCGAAAATATCACTCCAAAATCTATAAAGTTTTATACAGGAAACAAAAGAGTGTGTTATAGTTGCATCTCGGGTTAAACATTTATCGCAAGTAGGGGATATATTTGTGTAAAATTTATTTAATCTTGTTTTTGAGTAATATAATCTATGTAAAATTTTTAATTGAATTAGATTATATCTTGCATTAATCGAACATTTGTGAATGTATGTCAAATACTTTTCCCATGTAACCTTCGTAATTTTTTACCATTAATTCCCGTTCCCACTCTTCTCTAATTACCTCTGTCGCAGGTAAATCTATATTTAAAATACTATTATATAAATATGATATTAATTTTTGTGTATCAGCTTTAATATTCATTACTTCTTCCAATAAATCAGGAATTATTTTTTGATATCCTTGTATGTATGTCTTGAAGACATACATACAAAGATCTAAGATGTATCTAAGTGCTTATATATAGTGATACTTGTACTGAACTGTATACAAAAATGAATTTCGCTGTACCTCGGTACCAAAGTACCATTGAACCATAGACACAAAATGTTGGTGTAACTCAGTGGGTCAGGCAGCATCTCTGGAGCAAAAGATTAGGTGGCATTTCGGGTGGAAACCCTTCATCTGCAGTTCCTTCTCATATATGAGAATTATTTTATTTCTTTATTTACCTTTCAGAGCCTTGGCTTCATGGATATACCGCCCACCTCTGACAGCCTTTGAACAGAGTGGCTGCCTCAGTCATTACATGGTGCAACTCCATTCTTGGGTCTGGCTGACTTACAGAAGGACATCAGTGATGGGTCGTCCACAGTAATACAACAGAGTTGTTGTCATCATACTAATGTCCAGTTTTAAAATGAATTCCCGATTATGTATCTCAATTTAAATGCCACTGCAATCACTGGTAAGTTAGACTTTGGATATCGGGTTGCTGATCTGGTGCTGGTGGTATATCCCTGCATTTCACCCTCATAAAAACTGCTGTAGTTTGAAAATTAATATTCATTGATTCAAGATTGAGGACAGAAAATTGGTAGATTACAGCTCAATGTAGCAAAGCCATAAGCATCATCAGCTAGAGTTCATAAATTCACGTTCATAGGTTATAGGAGCAGAATTAGGCCATTCAGCCCATCAAGTCTGCCATTCAATTATGGCTGATCTATCTTTCCCACTCAATCCCATAACCCGTGACACCCACACTGATGATCTTGGCATCTTGTTTGGCACAGACATTGTGAACCGCAGGGTTTGTTCCTGTGCTACACACTAGGTGAATTTACCTTTTAAAAAAAATCAAAGTCAATTAACCGACAAACCTGTACTTCCTTGAAGTGTGGGAGGAAACCAGAGCACCCGGAGAAAACCCACGCAGTTCACACAGAGAACGTACAAACGCCGTACAGACAGCACCATTAGTCAGGATTGAACCCGGGTCTCTGCCGCTGTGAGGCAGCAACTCTACCGCTGCGCACTGTGTCACCCCGGTGATTTGTGTCATTTTATTAACTGCGTGCAGGCGTGTTCAAACGTGAGCTATCAGCAGTGATGTTGACCCTGCCGCTGGAGACTCTCCGATAACGGATCAGAGCATTCCACAATTATCACCCACCATCAGCTTGCAGATGGCAATCTGTTGTTTGTTGCGGAAAACGATCATTGTGTGAAGAAAAATCATCTTTATTTACGGAGGGAAATTCCATGATGTGTGAATCTACGCCGACAATGGTTCGACTGGGATTGTATTCACTGGAATTTAGGATGAGAGGGGGGTCTTATAGAAACATATACATTTCTCAAGGGATTGGACAGGCTCGATGCAGGAAACATGTTCCCGACGTTGGGGGAGTCCAGAACCAGGGGTCATATTTTAAGAATAGGCCATTTTAAGAATAGGCCAAGAATTAAGGGTAGGCCATTTAGGACTGAGCTGAGGGAAAACTTTTTCACCCAGAGAGTTGTGAATCTGTGGAATTCTCTGCCACAGAAGGCAGTGGAGGCCAATTCACTGGATGTTTTCAAGAGAGAGTTACATTTGGGGCTAGCGAAATCAAGGGAAATGGAGAAAAACAGGAAAGAGGTACTGATTTTAGATGAACAGCCATGATCATATTGAATGGTGGTGCTAGCTCGATGGGCTGAATGGCCTACTCCTGCATCTATTTTCTACGTTTCTATGACAATCTTCCTGGGTTGTAGAGTGTATTTGAATGCTGCTCTCCCACAGATTAGAAGGTGATATTTAGACGGACCACTTTAGGTTTAGGGTTGTTATTATCATATGTACCGAGGTACAATGGACAGCTTTGTTTTGTACACTATCCAATTAAATCAGATAATACTATACATAAATATAATGAAACCAAAGTCAAGTTTAATAGGTAGAGCAACAGGAAAGATACAGAGTGCAGAATATAATTCTCAGCCTTGCAGCATAACAGTTCCAGAGACAATGTCCAATGTCTGCAATGAGGTAGCAGTAAATTGGATAGTACCCTAGCTCATGGAAGAACCATTCAGAAGCCTGATATAAGAGGGGAGGAAAGTGTTCCTGAGTCTGATGGTGTGTGCTTTCAAGCCTTAGTGGAGCAGGGAGAGGAGGGTATGACCATGGTGGTACAAGTCCTGAGACAGCGTGACATGTAGATGGAGTCAGTGGTGGGGAGTCTGGCTTGTGTGATAGACTGGGTTACACCTACAATGCAATTTCTTGCGGTCTTGGGCAGAGCTGTTCCCAAACCACAGGGTGTACTCTACAGTGTATCTGTGGAAATTTGTAAGAGTCGTTGGAGAGATGCCATATTTCCTCATTCTCCTGAGGGAGTAGAAGTGCTGGTTTGCCTTCTTGGCTTCACTTCAGTGTGGTTGATCTGCATCAGATCTTTGGTAATATTAATGCCAAGGAACTTGAAGTTCTCAACCATTTCCACTCCAGCACCATTGATGCTGATTGGGGCGTGTGCATCACCAGTCTTTCTGAAGTCAATATCTATCTCCTTCATCTTGCTGACATTGAGGGAGAGGTTTGTTGTCCTGCCACCATGTTTCTAAACTCCCAATCTCCTTCCTGTGCTCGGTTTCATCATTGTTCATGATCCGGCCCACCATGGTGTTGTCATCTGCAAACTTGTACATGGAGTTCGAGCCAAGTTTGGTCACACTGTCGTGAGTGTGTGGGGAGCATAGTAGCGGACTGAGAGCACACACCTTGTGGGGCACCAGATGTTGAAAGTTACTGTGCAGGAGTTGTTGTCACCTATCCTCACTGACAGATCTGTGGGTCAGGATAGCTCTTTGGGTATTCACTGCTTTTGTTCAGCTGTCTACCTTTGTGCACTGTCAGTGATGGGAGCACAGCGTAGCTGATGGCTGAGAAATTGAGGACAATTAGTTGAAAGTCCGCTGAGGAACACAGCAAAACATTCAGATTTACCGCACAATACCAGGCCCTTCGGCCCATTGAGTCCATGCCATGTGATTTTTTTAAGTGCCTTTAAAAAAAAGTTTGTTGAAAATGACACGATAGGAGGAAAGGGTGGTCAAAAAGGCTTTTGCACAATAGCCTTCATCAGTCAGAGCATTGAGTATAGATATTGGGATGTCAAGTTACAGTTATATAAGACGTTGGTGAGGCCGCATTAAGAGAATTATGTTCAGTTTTAGGCATTACGTATGTTATAAGAGAGATGCTGTCAAGCTGGAAGTGGTGCAGAGAAGATTTATGAGGATGTTGCCGGGACTGGAGGGCCTAGCTGTTGAACAAGGACACCCAGATCTTGTTGTACTTCCCCTTTTCCTAACTTGACACCATTCAGATAAAAGACAGAAAATGCTGGAGTAACTCAGCGGGTGAGGCAGCATCTCTGGAGAGAATGCATGGGCGACGTTTAGGGTCAAGACCCTTCTTCAGACTGATTTCAGACTGATCAGAAGGGTCTCGACCCGAAACGTCGCCCATTCCTTCTCTCCAGAGATGTTGCCTCACCCGCTAAGTTACTCCAGCATTTAGTGTCTACCTTCGATTTAAACCAGCATCTGCAGTTCTTTTACACCATTCAGATAATAATCTGCCTTCCTGTTCCTGTCACCAAAGTGGATAACCTCACATTTATCTACATTAAACTGCATCGGCCATGCATCTGCCCACTCACCCAACCTGTCCAAGTCACCCTGCATCCTCATAGCATCCTCCTCACAGTTCAAACTGCCACCCAGCTTTGTGTCATCTGTTAATTTTAATCCCTTCATCTAAATCATCAATGTATATTGTAAATAGCTGTGGTCCCAGCACCGAGCCTTGCGGTACCCCACTAGTCACTGCCTGCCATTCTGAAAGGGACCTGTTTATCCCTACTCTTTATTTCCTGTCTGCCAACCAATTTTCTATCCATGTCAGTTCGCTACCCCCAATACCATGTGCTCTAAGTTTTCCCACTAATCTCCTATGTGGGACCTTATCAAAGTCTTTGATAAGTCCAGGTACACTACATCCACTGGCTCTCCCTTTTCCATTTTCCTAGTTACATCCTCAAAAGATTCCAGAAGATTAGTCAAGCATGATTTCCCCTTCGTAAATCCATGCTGACTCGGACCGATCCTGTTACTGCGATCCTACTGTTCCTTTGCTGTACTGTTCTATATTCCATGTTCTAAGTACTTGCAAATCTCATAATAACCTCAGTGAGGCTGCTCCAGCTCAGGAAGCTTGTTAGGAGCAATATTACAGGAAATGGACAAGAGTTTATGAAAACATTGCATTCATCGCTGTGATCTCCGTGCGTGCCGAGAAAGAGGAATGTGTTCCTCCTGTTCCAAAAATAGCCCTGACCCTTTTCCTGCTGTAAATCCAAACCGTGCTCTTTGCCATTGACCTTCGAGAGGCTGCGAAAAGGAACAGCAGTTGCCCGGGGGAACTGAACATCTGGTTCACATCTCCAAAATGTATCCAAACTCAAAACAGTTTGATGAGAAACGAGAGCTCCCTACATGGAGCCAAGCATTTTTACATTAAATTATTTATAAGTTTAAAAAAAAAAAAAATCTTCCCAGCTGAAGCCTCCATATAAGGGGATGCCAGATATGCATGTGAACGTGAAGTGACGGAGCAATAGAAAGACTAGAGGGCATAGATTTAAGTTGAAAGGGGACAAGTTTAAAGGAAGTGTGTGGGCAATGTTTTAACACATTGGGTGGGTGCCTGGAACGTGGTGGTGGAGTCAGATACAGTTGTGGTGTTTAAGAGGCTTTTAGATAGGTACATCGAAATGTAGGGACTGGAGGGATATGGATCACGCGCAGACAGAGGAGATGAGTTGAATTTGGCATCATGTTGGGCATGGACCTTGTGGGCCGTGGGGCCTATTCCTTGTGGGTCTAAAGTGGTAGTGAATCTGTGGAATTCATTGCCACAGATGACTGTGGAGGCCAGGTCAATGGATATATTTAAAGGAGAGATTGATAGGTTTAATCTTGATTAGTCCGGGTGTCAGGGATTATGGGGAGATGGCAGGAGAATGGGGTTGAGAAGGAAAGATACCAGCTATGATTGAATGAAGAAGCAGACTTGAAGGGCCGAATGGCCTACTTCTGCTCCTATAACTTATGAACTTATGAATCCCGTGCTGTACTGTTCTATGTTCTATGTTTGTAATAGCAATTTCTTAACTTTTCAATGTCCAACTTTTAATTACAATTACAACTCGGGGATGTGGTGGAGATATAGATTACACGATAGCAAAAACAAATCTTCCAGTCATTGTTTCTTGATTAATTGGTCTTTTATTGAAGTAATACAAAACAAAAAATTATTCATAACGTTTCGTTCTTAAGGGGCTGTCCCACTTGGGCGGCCTAATTCGCGAGTTTAGGAGAGTTTAGGAGAGTTTGAAAAAATGTCATGTTGAAGACCTCCTTCGACTATGTAGAAGACCAGCGTCGACTAGCTTCGGGAAAATTGGACTCCGAATAGTCGAGAGTGAAGACGACCTCCCTTCGACCTCCCTTCGACTATGTTGAAGACTATCTACGACTACCTTCGACTACCCTCGATTACCTACGACTAACATTCCGACCTACTACGACCTACTTCGACTAAACCTACGAGTAAAAAAAGTATCGATTTTTTCCATGGCTACCTTTTTTTACTCGCGGGCATTTTTCAACATGTTGAAAAATACACCGCGACCTAGCTGAGGCCTCGAGTACGCGGGGACCCACCCTCGAGCATGAAGGAGAGTTACAAAGACCTCCTAGGACCTCGTGTCGACCATGCTGCGAGTATGAGTCGAGGGCAAACTCACCAGAAATCGCGGATTAGGTCGCCGCAGTGGGACAGGCCCTTTACTAACTTTCCTAAGTGTGGCGTCTCGTGAACATGAACGTGAACGTGGTAAAAACTGTTGCCCTGCAAAACTAAAAACCCAATCTCTGTGTGCGCTAGCCTCCTAAAATGTAGACACCCCCTTCTACGTACATAGTCCCACCCACAAGCTACAGAAATACTAACTAATTAACTTAAGCATTAATGGCTCCTACAATGTTCTTGTGCCACGGCAACCCACTGGTGCTATGCTACTGTATTGTTGTTGGTGAGAGAGGTCCAGGATTTGGACCTAAAGACAACGAAGGACTGGCGGTAAAGTCAGAGAGGAGCTCCAACATGGCCAGATAACGGCTGGGCCATCTACGTCCTTACAGTAGACACAACAATGCTCTCAATACAACAAGGTTGGGGGTCGATGCATGCTGTCTGCTACCTGTCCCATTCTTCAACTTCACCTCAACCTCCACAAGCACATCATTTGCTGTCTAGTCTGGGCTGAACTGGCCAGGGTCGGCCTTGGCAACGGCAGGGTTTGGTGAGACTGCTGGGTGAGGGTAAGGCTGGTGAAGTTCCCTCCATCCCCTCACCCCACCCCACCCCACCCCACTCCACCCCACCCCACTCCACCCCACCCTACCCCACCCCACCCCACAACTAAAGGGCCTGTCCCACTATACGAGTTTACCCAAGAGTTCTCCCGAGTTTTAAAAAAATCGAACTCATGGTAAGTACGTAGAATGTACGTAGCGGGTACGTCGGAGCTCGGGACGTCCCTTAGCGGCTCGTAACGCTAGCGGCAGGTACTCAGGAAACGCGGTAAGCTCATGAAGTATTTTCAACATGTTGAAAAATGACCACGAGAGCCCCGAGTACCTACGAGCGGCTATTACCGTAATTCTCCGAGTTCGAATCAGGGGAAACTCGGGAGAACTCTTGAATTACCTCGTACAGTGGGTCAGGCCCTTAAGGCTGCTCCGTGTTTGGCATTGCTCGGCACGGACATTGTGGGTCGAAGGGCATGTTTCTGTGCTATACTGTTCCATGTTCTGTGTAGACCAGACGTTTGCATGTGTTGGGAACATCTGATGTCCAGGCTCATGTGTGAAGGAAGAAGCTCTTGGGAAGTGTACACTGGAAAGATCATCATTAGGAGAGTCACATAGTCATACAGCAGAGAAACTGGCCCTTTGGCCCATCAAGTCCTTGCTGACCATCAACAACCCATTTACACTATCCCAACACTAAGTTCATTTTATTCCCATCGTCCTCCCAGATTCTACCACTCACCTGTACATCGAGGGTAATTTGCTGAAACCAATTAACCTTCCAACCAGGATGTGTGAGGAAACCAGAGAAGGCCATGCAGTCACAGGGAGAATGTGCATAGCCTGCACGACAGCGCCTGAGGCTGGGATTGAACCTGGATCTCTGGAGCTGTGAAGCGGCGGCTCTACCAGCTGTGCCACTGTGCTGCCAACAGAGAAGTGGGGAATCAAATGCAACATACTCTCAGGGCAGAGCAACGAGACTGCACGGAGTTAGGGATACTGGAACCACAGATGCTAAAATCTTTAGCAAAACACAAAGTGCTGGGGTAACTCAGTGGGTCAGGCAGCATCTCTGGAGGGAATGGATAGATGATGTTTTGGATAGTGTTGAGTCGGAAGAAAGGTCCCAACATGAAATGTCACCGAGGCATTCCCTCCACAGATGCTGACTGACCCACTGAGTTACTCCAGCACTTTGTGTTTTGCTCAAATAATTTGGAGAGTTTTTTTCAAATATACATAGAACATTAAAAAAAAAACAGCATGGGAACAGGCCCTTCAGCCCACAATGCCCGTGCCGAACATGACGCCAAGATCAACTAATCTCCTCTGCCCGCACTTGATCCATGATCCTTGAACATAGAACAGTACAGCACAGGATCAGGCCCTTTGGACTACAATGCCTGTACTGAACATGATGCAAGGTTAATATAATCATATCTGCCTGCTTGTGATCCATTTCGGTGCAGTGGCGCAGCGGTAGAGTTGCTGCCTTACAGCGCCAGAGACCACGGTTTGATCGTGACCACAGGTGCTGTCTGTAAGGAGTTAGTATGTTCCTCCTGTGGCTGCGTGGGTTTTCCCCAGGTGCTCTGGTTTCCTCCCACACTCCAGAGACGTATAGGTTTGTAGGTTAATTGGCTTCGTTAAAAATGTGTAAATTGGACCTAGTGTGCAGGATAGTGTACGGGATGATCGCTGGTCGGCGATGACTCGGTGGGCTCAAGGGCCTGTTTCTCTGCTGTATCTCTAAAGCCCATAGTCTAAATCACTCAATTCCCTGCATGATCTCAAAGCTGATCTCAAAGCTTCTTAAAACACTGCTATAGCATCTGCCTCTTTGTGAGAAAATACTTGCCCCCCCCCCCCCACATCCCCTTTAAACTTTTTCTACTTAACGCTATGCTCTCTGGTCTTTGACATTCCCACCATGGGGAAATTGTTCTGACTGTATAGCATTTTTTTTCCCTCCACCACCACTCTCTGTGTAAATAACTTGCTCCTTTCATCTCCTTTAAACCTTGCCCCTTTCTCCTCAAAGCTATGGCCTCTATGAAATTGCCACCCTTGCGAAAATGTTCCGACTATAGCATTTATTTTTCCATGTGAGTTTTATATTTTGTGTCTGTGCTGGCTGTGGTTTTGGTGGGAGATCGATGATGTTACCTTGAAATATAATGGACTGAACTGCTAGTACTTGTTTGCATGGAGTGGCATTGAGTAGCATCATTCATCATCATTGTAACTTCACCTCGAGGTTCAGGATTGAACCCTCCCTCTGGGGCCCCGGGCAGAGTGGGAATCACTTGCTTTCAGCATGGGAGTCTCCTGATGTTTTGGAAACAGATGGAAGTTAGGCACTGTACCTGATTATCACAACTGTGAATGAATCGATGGACTTGGTATGGAACATACAGACTGCCCCTGGGGCTGTGGAAAGGTGCCAAGGCAGGGAGCTGGAAAATGATTCTAGGGAAGGTTTATTGCAATATTCGCCCAGTGTGCACTTACCCATTCTCATATTACAATCTTACTGCTTTACAACCGAGTAGTTAGTCCATTCATCCTGTGCAATAAACTATACAAGTCCTCAGTTCATTCATTGCAACACTGTAACATTCTTCTTTTGACCCTATTGATTTTCTTTCTGACTATTGCTATTCAATCTGCTTCCCAGTAGTACAGTCCTCATCTCCAGTCTGAAGAAGGGTCTCGACCCGAAATGTTACCAATCCATGTTGCCCAGAGATGCTGCCTGCCCTGCTGAGTTACTCCAGCACTTTGTGTCCTTTTGTGTATTAACCAGCATCTGCAGTTCTTTGTTTCCTCACCACACCTTGTTGTATTAAAAATCTTCCCTCACATCATCTCTTCTCTTGATGTTAAATCCTTTATTTGGCAAGAAATATATTCTCCTCATTTGTAATTTAGATGGAGTAAGGAGGAGAAATTGTCACAGGTCAACAGCCTTGTACATTCCTTCTCATTTATGAGTTTTGTTTATCTGTATCAAATATCTTATAAATCTTCTTTGGTTCAAGGGGTACAAATTCTCCAGTTGCTTCTGGTAGGTCAATCCCTCATCCTGATAATCTTCTCTTCCTCACCATCTCTAGGGGATTGATATCCTTGCTAATGTGTAGATCCAAGACCCAAACACAATGCACTAAAGCCCCTGTCCCACTTTCAGGACCTTATTCACGACCTCTGCCAAGTTTGCCCTTGACTCATACTCGCAGCATGGTCGCCACGAGGTCGTAGGAGGTCTTCGTAACTCTTCCTCATGCTCGTGAGTGGTCTCCGCGTACTCGTGGCCTCAAGTAGGTCGCGGCGTTTTACTCCAGCCTGATAAAAAATGTCCACGAGTAAAAAAAAGGTTGGCATGGAAAAAAATGACACTTTTTACTCATAGGTAGGTCGTAGTAGGTCGTGATGGTAGTCGTAGGTAGTCGTAGGTCGGTAACTGGCCTGAGAAAAAAATGTGATTATGACATCATTTTATCATATGATCATTTTCCACTCATAGCTAGTTGTGGTTGGTCTTAGGTGTGGAAGACTGAGGTCAAAGGGGGTTGTAGGAGGTCGTAGACATAGTCGTAGGAGGTCTTTTACTTGACCACGACGGTTTCCATGCTGTTTCTCAGAAAAAAGGATCCCAATGCTAACTTACCCTTAACCCATGTTAACACTTTGAGGATCTGAACTGGTGAATGAGTATGTTAGCTATACAGCAGGGTTTATGTACCAGACATCACCTGGCTAGGAATGAGTAGGTTAACACATGATGAGCGTTTGTCGGCACTGGGCCTGTACTCACAGGAGTTTAGAAGAATGAGGGGGGACCTCATTGAAACATACAGAATAGTGAAAGGCTTGGATAGAGTGGATGTGGAGAGGATGTTTCCACTAGTGGGAGAGTCTAGGACTAGAGGTCATAGTCTCAGAATTAAAGGATGTTCTTTTAGGAAGGAGATGAGGAGAAATGTATTTAGTCAGAGGGTGGTGAATCTGTGGAATCCTTTGCCACAAAAGGATGTGGAGGCCAAGTCAGTGGAGATTTTTAAGGCAGAGATAGATAGATTCTTGATTAATACAGGTGTCGGAGGTTATGGGGAGAAGGCAGGAGAATGGTGTTAGGAGATAAATATACTGTAGATCAGCCATGATAGAATGGTGGACTAGATGGCCGAATGGCCTAATTCTACTCCTATTACTTATGACCTTATGGCCAGGGTGTGTGCAGGAAACACGTCTTGGCTTTGCTAAAGGAGAAAGGCACAGCGTCTAAAGGCAGTGAAGGAGCACATTGGGACACTGAATCTCATGAGGCAGTAGAGGCTGTGGGTTGGAGAGGAAGTGGAATGTGAGACAGGGAATTCAACATGAGGACAACAGCAATCACTGTGATTGCAAACCCTCCACAGCCCCTTGGATCCATGGTTACTGGGCCTGTGGTGTCAAACGTCCACTCCTTCACGTGGCACCATGTGGTCCTCCTACAGTCTGCCTCTGCGGTTTGCGGTTCTGTGGGAATTCCCAGCAAGAGTGAGGAGCGATAGTGAGTATTTGCCGTGAGTGGGTTTGACACGTCTCAGTTTAATAGTTGTTTAGTTTAGAGATACAGGGCGGAAACCGGCCCTTCAGCTCGCAGAGTCCGCACCGACCAGCGATCCCCGCACATTAACACTATCCCACACGCACTAGGGACAGTTTTACATTTACACCGAGCCAATTAACAGACAAACCTGCACATCTTTGGAGTGTGGGAGGAAACCGAAGATCTTGGAGAAAAACCACGTGGTCACGGGGAGAATGTACAAATATCCGTACAGACAGCGCCCGTAGTCGGGGTCAAACCTGCGTCTCCGGCACTGTAAACACTATAAGCCAGCAACTCTACCGCTGCACCACTTAATAGCATGAAGGGTGTGATGCATTCATCTTCCTTTCCAACCCACAGCATCTAGTCCTCATTTAGTTTACATTTGTTTTGTTATGTTTAGTTTATTGTCACGTGTACTGAGGTACAGTGAAAAACTTTTGTTGCACGCTAACCAGTCAGCAGAAAGACATGATTACAATCGAGCCGTCCACTGTGTAGAGAAAGTAAGACTTGTTGCTGTAGGAGTAGAGGTTTAATTGAGTGGAGCAATTGTAATGCGTGATTGCAGATCCGCTCATGTGACTAGCGCACAGAGTCGCCAGGATTGGGCGCCATCTTGGATCTTCGGGCAGTAAGTCTGTAAATGCAGTGGTGTGGCCGATGGTGGTTGGAATTTATTGATGTTTCCACTGATTTTGATTGGAAGTGTGATGCTATTAAATATTTTCCAGAGCTCGGGTAGATCTGTACAGTATAATGAACCTCCCTGACCACCATCTCCCACTGAAGATACTTCTCAACATCCTGTGTCCCCAAGCGTGCAGGATCTCTCGAAGATAGACACAAAATTCTGGAGTTACTCAGCGGGTCTGGCAGCATCTCTGGAGAAAAGAAATAGGTGACGTTTCCTTACCCTAAGTCTGAAGAAGGGTTCCGACCTAAAACATCACCTGTTCCTTTTCTCCAGAGATGCTGCCAGACATATTCAAGTCAAGTCAAATCAAGTGAGTCAAGTGAGTTTATTGTCATGTGTCCCTGATAGGACAATTAAATTCTTGCTTTGCTTCAGCGCAACAGAACATAGAAGGCATTTACTACAAAACAGATCAGTGTGTCCATATACCATTATATAAATATATACACACATGAATAAATAAACTGATAAAGTGCAAATAACAGATAATGGGTTATTAATGATCAGAGTTTTGTCCGAGCCAGGTTTAATAGCCTGATGACTGTGGGGAAGTAGCTATTCCTGAACCTGGTCGTTGCAGTCTTCAGGCTCCTGTACCTTCTACCTGAAGGTAGTAGGGAGATGAGTGTGTGGCCAGAATGGTGTGGGTCCTTGATGATACTGCCAGCCTTTTTGAGGCAGCGACTGCGATAAATCCCCTCGATGGAAGGAAGGTCAGAGGCGATGATGGACTGGGCAGTGTTTACTACTTTTTGTAGTCTTTTCCTCTCCAGGGCGCTCAAGTTGCCGAACCATTGGGTTACTCCAGCATTTTGTGTCTATCTTTGGTATAAACCAGCATCTGCAGTTCCTTCCTAGACATGCAGGTTTGCTCTCCAGGTATCCAGCTCCATGTTCAGGATACCTAGTTAAGCACCTTTGCTACCATTTTAAGTTCAAGTTCGTAAGACAGAGAAGCATGATTTGGCAATTCGGCCCATCGAGTCTGCTCCGCCAAATAATCATGGCTGATCTATCTTTCCCTCTTAACCCCATTCTCCTGTCTTCTCCCCATAACCTCTGATGCCCTTACCAAGAACCTATCAATCTCCATTTTTAAAATACCCAATGATTTGGCCACAGCCATCTATGGCAGTGAAATTCACAGATTCACCACCCTCTGGCTAAAGAAATTCCTCCTCATCTCCATTCTAACATTACGTCCTTTTATTCTGAGGCCATGCTCTCTGGTCCCAGACCCTCCCACTAGTGGAAGCGTCCTCTCTACATCCACTCTATTCAGGAAGTCTCAATGACATTCCCCCGAATCCTTCTAATCCCCAGTGAGTTCAGGCCCAGAGCATTCAAACGCTCATCATACGTTAACTCAGTCATCCCTGGGATCATTCTTGTGAACCTCATCTGGACTCCTGGATGGTCATCTCTGCTCCCCCAGCTTACAGCTTACACAATGACTTCAGCAGTGGTGGGTTCACTGCTACTCCCACGTTAAGATGTGCAGGCATTATTTTATAAGAACAGGTTGGGTCCATCTTGTGACTCCTAAAATCTCTTGCACTTAATGTTTGCTTCTGGGGGACAACATGACGATTTGTACTTCCCTGATCTTGAAGACCTTGAAGAAGCAACACATATCAAAGTGGCAACAAGAAACACAATTTTTAAACAAGCTATCAAATGCCAAGCCTTAAATATTGAATTGCTGCTTCAAACTGTTAGGATTTAGTTTTAGAAATACAGTAGGCCCTTCAGCTCACTGAGTCCAACCATCGATCACCCATTCACACTATTTCTGTTATCCAACTTTCACATCCACTCCATACAAACTAAGGGCAATTTACAGAGGGCCAGTTAACCAACAATCCCGCACGTCTTTGGGAGCAACTGGGGGAGAAACACACCTGGTCACAGGGATAACATGCAAACTCCACACAGGCAGCACTGGAGGTTAGGATTAAACCTGGGCCTCATGTGCTGTGAGGCAGTAGCTCTACCTGCTGTGCCACATTGTGCCAAATTCTAACCTATGATTTCTTTTGTGGTATTTTAACGGAAAGATAGCACGGTGGAAATGAGAAGCGTCACTGCAAGAAACAAGAATCATTTGTTTCCGTGGTAGAATGGTAGTGCGGCGGCTGCATTACAATGTCAGTGATCCGGGTTCGATCCTGACTACGTGTTTGTCTGTACGGAGTTTGTACATTCTCTCTGTGACCTGCATATGTTTTCTCTGAGATCTCTTGTTTCCTTCCACATCCTAAAGACGTACAGGTTTGCAGACTAATTGGCTTAATATAAATGTAAATTGTCCCTAGTGTGTGTAAGCTAGTGTTAGTGTGCAGGGATCGCTGGTTGGTGGGCCGAAGGGCCTGTTTCTGCGCTGTATCTCCACACTAAACTAAACTAAACACAAGAGATGCAATCCTCACACAAATCATCTGCTCTGCTAATGTGACCACTTTAAGATTTTTATCCTTTTTTTCAAATCTCTCCATCTCATCACCCCTCGTCCATAATTTCCTGATCGCTAGACTGCACCATCCTTTCTCGATCTCCAGACTTCACCGAGTGTGTCCTCTTGCCTACCCTAAGCTTCACCTCTGGTGGCGGTGTCTTTCTCTGAGCTATCTCTCTAACTCCACCATCTCTATCTCCACCCCTCTATCTCCACATCTCTTCCTCCTCTCCCTACCTCCTTAAAACCCACTTCTACAACCAAGATGTTGACCACTTGTCCTTTACAGAGTTGTATTTTCCATTTGGTCTGATTGTTTTCATCTTTAATCTTTCATTGGTTAAAATTGCTTCATAGATACATATTTGAGAGTCCCTCATGAGTGACACTGGAGGCTATCGGACGATCTTTAATTTGACTTTACTTCAATGATTCAATTCAATTCAATGATACTTTATTCTCACATGTACCTAGATACAGTGAAATTCTTAGTTTGGACTGGACCTTACATAAAACTAAACATTATTCCCTATATCATGTATATGTACACTGTAAATGGCTCGATTGTAATAATGCATAGTTTTTCTTCTGATTGGATAGCACGCAACAAAATAGCTCTTCACTGCACCTCGTTACACATGACAATAAACTAAACTAAACATTTTATGTTGTTGCTGCTCAGATGTTGTTGAACAATTTGCCCAACATGCGTCTAAAGTCCCGCAAACCCTTCTGGTCTTCCATTAAATCCCTGGAAGACTTTGACTCCAATTCTGAGTGGCGCAGAGCCTGGAAAGATGCCAACACCAACAACGGAGAGGTCATCACAGACCCCACAGTGAAACCACCGGGTTTTGACCTCCATCGCAAGCAATGGCTAACCCTGAACAGAATCCGCACCCTCCACGCAAGAACAGCCCATCGCCTGCATAAGTGGAGGGTGACAGACAGCCCTGCTTGCAACTGCGGACATCCAGACCAGACCATCCCACACATCGTGAAGGACTGCCCACTGGGGCTTTTCCCTGGTGGCATCAAAGCCATCCACCCAGTAACTGATGCTGTCCTGGCCTGGATGTCTACCCTTGATCTACAACTTTAGGCCTGTGCACGCCCCATATGCAAGAAGAAGTTGCCCGGATTCTCTGACATATGTTTATATAACCAGGAAGACCAGGAAGGACAGGAGGATAAACTGACAGGAAAACAGGTTGGAGAGGAGGGAGGTTAATGCAGGGCCTAAGTTCTTACACACACACCAGTTGGATCAAATACCCTGAGTCTGTGTGCTTCAATCTACTAGGTTAAAATACCAATACGGGTGCTTACTAATCTAAAAATGTGATAAAAATCAAAGGACTTGGATAATTGTAAGAGGGTTAAAGATAAGGTTGCTCAGTCATGCAGTTAGCATTTATACTGTGGATCCTCCAAGTTTAACTGGCTAAGTGTAATTAGGAGAGGTGCCAATTTGGCTTGATGGCTGATTTTATCTCAAGTAGGGTGGTTCCACAGACTGGAGACAAAATTGAGCTGTGTTCGGTGCCAGGCCTGTGTTCCCTCTGATTCATCAGACTAATTGTGGAGGGACTGAAGTCTCCACACGTCTGTATTGTGTAGTAGAAATCTGATTAAATATATAACTAGTTCAAGGAGAGCATTGGAAGATATTTGACCAACCTGACCTCCCGGTGGCTCAGCACTTCAACTCCCCCTCCCATTCCGTATCCGACCTCTCTGTCCTGGGCCTCCTCCATGGCCAGAGTGAGCACCACCGGAAATTGGAGGAACAGCACCTCATATTCCACTTGGGGAGTCTGCATCCTGGTGGCATGAACATTGAATTCTCACAATTCTGTTAGCCCTTGCTGTCTCCTCCCCTTCCCAGCTCTCCCTCAGCTCTCGGGCTCCTCCTCCTTTTTCCTTTCTTCTCCCGCCCCCCCCCCCCCCCCCACCCCCCATCAGTCTGAAGAGGGGATTCAGCCCGAAACGTTGCCTATTTCCTTCGCTCCATAGATGCTGCTGCACCCGCTGAGTTTCTCCAGCATTTTTGTGTACCGGGCATTGGGAGATACTCTGGCCCATTCAGTTGCAGAGTAAAGTCTTTCCTGGATTAGTTCCCTTCTCATTCATCTCCACATATAGTTCCTGCAGTTTAGTTTAGCTTAGTTAGTTTAGTGTCTCGTGCAGTGAGGTGCAGTGAAGAGCTTTTGTTGCGTGCTAACTAGTCAGCGGAAAAACAATTCATTATTGCAATCAAGCCATTTACAGTGTACAGATACATTATGAAGTGTGGGGATAAAGGGATAAAGGATACAGATGCATGCTTTAAGGATAAATCCTAATTTAAGAATCAGAATCAGAATCAGAATGCTTTATTGTCATTGCATGTGTCACATACAACGAGATGACTGTGTTTCTCCATTTAAAAGAACTTCAAACATTCACATACTCAAACTTTTTACACTCCCTCCCTCCCCAAACCCACTCATGGATTCACATTTACATAAATTAACACTGTCTCCCACCCCCCCTCCTTCCCCATAACCCGCTCCCGAGACAGAGTTCAGTTCCAAGATTGCTGATGGGTAAAAGCTGTTCTTGAGTCTGCAGTGCGTGACTTTAGCGACCTGTACCTTTTTCCTGAGGGCAGCAGTGTGAAAAGGTGGTGACAAGGATGTGTAATGTCTTTCACGATATTACAGGTCCTGCTGCGGCATCTGGAGTGGTAAATGTCCTCCAGAGGGGGCTGGGGGAGTCCAATGATACCCTGGGCAGTTTTTATCACCCTCTGGAGAGCTGCTCTGTCAGCTGCTGAACAGTTCCCAAACCAGGCAGTTATGCAGTAAGAAGTAGGCATCTGTTGGGTTTTGGAAAGACTTCCCTCAGGTCCACCTGCCTTCTAAAACTATCCTAAAATAACCACTTTCAAGAAGATAAAATCATGTATTTGTAAGGGACAAAATTGCAGGGGTATGCGGATAAAACAGGAAGAGTCTAGGAAGTCATGATGCAGCTTTATAGGACTTTGGTTAGGCCATATTTGGAGTATTGCGTGCCGTTCTGGTCGCCCATTACAGGAAGGATGTGAAGGCTTTGAAAAGGGTGCAGAGGATGTTTACCAGAATGAGGCCTGGTTTAGCGGCTGTTTGCCACAGGGAGAGGTTGGACAGCCTTGGATTGTTTTCTCTAGAATGTCGGAGGTTGAGGGCAGACCTGGGAGAAGAACATAAAATTAAGAAAGCCATAGATAGGGTAGACAGTCAGAACCTTTTTCCCAGGATAGAAATATCAAAAACATTTGATATTTGGACATAGCTTTAAGGTGAGCGGGGCATTGTTTACGAGAGAAGTGCAGGGCAAGTTTTCAGACAGAGGGTGGTGAATGCATGTAACGAGCTGCCATGGGTGGCCGTGGAGGCAGATACGATCATGATTTTTAAGATAGGCACATGGATATGCAGGAAATGGAGGAATATGGAACACGTGCAGGCAGATAAGAGTTAGTCTTGTCATTATGTTCGGCTCAGATATTGTGGGATGAAGGGCCTGTTCCTGTGCTGTACTGTCTATGTTCTATCTATGTTTCTATGTTATAAATGTATCTCCCTTAAAGGTCACAAATCGGCAGACCAGTGTCCTATTTCCATCCGATACAATTCCATGACTCCATGAGACAGGTATTGTAATGAAAGGTCTAACTGTCGACAATGGATTACACTGTAAAATCAAAAAGGGTCCCTTTCTGCCAGCGTTGTATCTCTAAACTAAACTAAACTAAAGTAAAAGAGATGTGAACTCTTGGGGTGAAAGTACCTGAAGTGCTAACACTAACCTTCCCTTCCCTGGAAGTTACAAGATTTAAATGGCCATTTAATCAAATTATTCACGGTAATTGGACTAACTAATGGGGCAATAAAAAAAGAAACTCTCTCCGCTGTTTAGGGGGTCAAGGTTATAAAATCTAGTGGAAATGCTTTCAAGTTAGGTGTTAAGTCAAACTTACAAACGCAACAGTTGGTAGAACATAGAACGTAGAACGGTACAGATCAGGCCTTTAGATCTACAATGCTTATGTTGAACATGATGCCAAATTAAACTAATCTACTCTGCTTGCACGTGATCCATGTTCCTCTATTTCCTGAATATCCTTGTCTATCTGAAAGCCTCTTAAACACTGCTATCATATCTCCTTAACTACCACTCCTGCAGCATGTTCCAGGCACCAACCAACCTCTGTGTTAAAAACATGCCCCTGCACATCTCCTTTAACATTTGCCCCTCTCACCTTAAAGCTATGCTGTATAGTCTTTGACAATCTCATCCTGGGATAAAGGTTCTGACTGTCTACTCTGTATATGTCTCTCACAATTATATTTACTTCCATAGGGTAGTTTCGAAGACTCCACCACAAATGGCAGATAGTACACGATCAACATTAAACGATAGTTTTCTTTTAATCCAAGGTGTTAAGGAACAAAATAGGTGGAAGTCAGCATGGCTTTGTGAAGGGGAGGTCTTGCTTGACAAATTTGCTGGAATTCTTTGAAGAAGTAAATAGCAGGACAGACAAAGGAGAGTTGTTTATTTAGATTTTCAGAAAGCCTTTGATAAGGTGCCACACGTTAGGCTGCTTAGGAAGATGAAAGCCCACAATATCAAAGGGCTGATGCCAGCATGGATAGCAGGTTGGCTGGATGGCAGAAGACAAAGAGTGGCAATAGAGGGGGCTTTTTCTGGTTGGCTGCCAGTGACTAGTGGAGTTCCGCAGGGGTAGGTGCTGGTGCCGCTACTCTTCACGTTATATATTAAAGATTTGGACGAGAAAGCAGGGACTCTGCAGAAGGACTTGGACAGCTTGGGGGAGTGGGCAGATAAGGGGCAGATGGAATATAGTGTTGCAAAGTGTGGAGTCATGCATTTTGGTAGTAGGAATAAAGGCGTAGACTATTTTCTAAATGGGGTGAGAATCCAGAAATCGGAGGTGCAAAGGACTTGGGAGTGCTGATGCTGGCTTCCCAAAAAGTTAATCTGCAAGTCGAAACGGTAGTAAAGAAAGCAAACCCAATGCTAGCATTTATTTCAAGAGGGCTTGAATACAAAAACAGAGATGTAATGTTGAGGCTCTATAAGGCATTGGTAAGGCCGCATTTAGAATAATGTGAGCAATTTTGCTCACCATATCTGAGGAAGGATGTGCTGGCTCTGGAGAGGGTCCAGAGAAGGTTTCCAAGAATGATCCCAGGAATGAGTAGGTTAACCGATGATGACCATTTGTCGGCACTGGGCCTGTACTCACTAGAGTTTAGAAGAATGAGTGGAGACCTCATTGAAACATACAGAATAATGAAAGGCTTGGATAGAGTGGATGTGGAGAGGATGTTTCCACTAGTGCGAGAGTCTAGGACATATCCTCCGAATTAAAGGATGTTCTTTTAGGAAGGAGATGTGGAGAAACTTCTTTTGTGTGAGGGTTGTGGCATTCTTTGCCACAGAAGGCTGTGGAGGCCAAGTCAGTGGATATTTTTAAGGCAGAGATAGATAGATTCTGGATTAGTACAGGTGTCAGAGGTTATGGAGAGAAGGCAGGAGAATGGGGTTAGGAGGGAGAGAAAGATCAGCCATGATTGAATGACGGAGTAGACTTGATGGGCCGAATGGCCTAATTCTACTCCTATTCCTTATGACCTTTTGAACACGGAATAAAATGGGAGAAAAACGGGGTCACTCAGTTCTCAATGAATAGTGAAAATGGCTGGAGATTACAGTAAGTACATTTTTCAATGAATTGCTGTAGAACCTACATTCACATTCTTTGTGTTCTCAAGCATCACGGCTTTATAATGAAATAACAATCATGGCTTCTTCACTACACTCATGAGTACTTTCTGTATAGGATATTTAGCATGTTATTTATAGTTAAGATGAGTGTGTTGTAACAATGGGATTCATGGACCTATATATATGTTCCTGCTGCTAGTCAGAAGCCATGTTTAACTTGGCCGGTTCCCGCAAACAGCCTGGTGAGTTTGTTTTGGTCTTATGTTGATATACACACCTGCCAATTAGTGGTTAATTCTTGTATTTGAAAACATTTAGTGGTGGCGGCACAGTGGCACAGTGCCAGAGACCTGGGTTCAATCCTGACCTCGGTTGTTGTCTGTGTGGAGTTTGCATGTTCCCCCCGTGACTTTGGGGATGCTCTAGTTTTCTCCCACATCCCAAAGACGTGCTGATTTGTAGGTTAATTGGCCTCGGTAAATTGCCCCGCAGCTTATAGGGGGGTGCTTTTGAAAGTAGGATAAGATAGAACTAGTGTGAATGGGTGATCAATGGTCAGTATGGACTCGGTGGGCTGAAGGGTCTGTTTCCCTGCTGTATCTTTCAGTCAATCAACATTCCAAGAATGATAGGTACCCGTCTTTCCCAGAACAGGTCAGCTTGATGTGATGCCTTTCCATTATACACTTGAACTAAGGGACCTTCTCAATGAGAAATGAATAATGAGCAGTGACAACCTCACACTTGACTTGAAATACTAAACACTTTCTCTGCACACATTAGCATCAATCCTGATTGCCATTTTTTTTAAAACTTTAGAGGTACAGTGCAGAAACAGGCCCAGTTGCCCACCAAGTCCGCGCCGACCAGTGATTACCCTATACATAAGCACTATCCTACGCACTAGGGACAATTTACAATTTTAACAAAGCCAATTAACCTACAAGCCTTTATGTCTTTGCAGTGTGGGAGGAAACCGGAGCACCTGCAGAAAAGCCAGCGTTCACAGAGAGAACTTACAAACTCCGCACAGACACCACCCGTTGTCAGGATCGAACCCAGGTCTCTAGGCGCTGTAAGGCAGCAGCTCTACCCCTGCGTCACCGTGCCGCCCAAACTGACTTATCAGTGTACCAGCTCCGCAGTTAGTCTTAAGTTCCCCCAGTAACACATCCTCTTGCAGATTGACAGCTTCTAAGCAACCAACAATGTCACTGGAAACCTTTGTGCCTGATTCATTTCATTGCCATGAACCTTCCTGTTGTGATCTGGAACGTTTAATCAAACAGAAGCTGCCAAATAAAGAACTATTGCCAACATCGCAGTCACTCAGCCGTTATCAAAAGAAATGCTCCGACCTCCGTTTTTCTTTTGTCCGTGTTATCCTTAGTGTTTTGGAATCATTTTGAGACTCTCATATTGGTATTTAAACAAACAATAAAATGAATAGCAAAACGCAATGTCCTGAGGAACTCAGCGAGGCAGTTAGCATCTGTGGAGGGAATGGACAGGTGATGTTTCATTGGTGAGAAGAAGGGTCCCAACCCGAAACGTCATCTGTGCATTCCTCCACAGATGCTGCCTGACCCACTGAGTTCCTCCAGTATTTTGTGTTTTGCTCAAGGTTCCAGCATCTGCAGTTCCTTGTCTCTCGAAAGAAATGAATACCTAGTTTCTACACTGCCGACGAAGGAATAATATTTGCTTGGCTGGTTCTGGTAAATTTCTGGTCATTAGTGCCCACTGGGATGTTGATGGTGCTATGGTGGCATGATAGAGGGCCAGGGACATTGTCCCTTCAGTGTCACCTGGTCAGAATGGTAGCACTTACTACTGAAACATATCAACAACTGGAGATGGGCCATAAATGCTGGCCTTGCCATCGATGCCCATATCCCAGAATGAATGGAAATAAATCATTCCACAATGCAAAGGGGGCTTGGAAGCAAATGAATCAGATGAGGGCAGCACAGTGGCGCAGCGGTAGAGTTGCTGCCTTACAGCACCAGATACCCGGGTTTGATCCTGACTATGGGTACTGTCTGCACGGAGTTTGTACGTTCTCCCCGTGACCGCTGGCTTTTCTGCGGGTGCTCCGGTTTCCTCCCACACTTCAAAGACATAAAGGCGTGTAGGTTACAGTAAATGGCTTCGCTAAAATTGTAAATTGTCCCGAGTGTGTGTTGGATACTGTTAGTGTGTAGGGATCGCTGGGCGGTGCAGACTCGGTGGGCGGAAGGGCCTGCTTCCACACTGTATCTCTAAACTTAACGAAATAGACTTAAGGAGTAAATGGTGGACGTGCTGTTGAGATATTCATGGATCAATCTGAAGAAGGTTCCCGACCCAAAGTGTCATCTGTCTATATTCTCCAGAGATGCTGCCTGACCCGCCAAGTTACTCCAGCACTTTGGGTCTTTCCTTGTAAACCATCATCTGCAGTTCCTTGTGTTATATCCAGGAACATGTTAGTCTATGATTGTTACACACACATATGTGTTATTGTTATAATCCCTAAGCAGAATTGGATAAATCCTTGTGAAAAGCGTAAACACTCCAACTTACTATTTCATGTTTAGCAGCACGCTCTGGAAGAGCTCGGTGGTGCAGCGGTAGAGTTGCTTGCTTACAGCACCAAGACCTAGGTTCAATCCTGACCACGGGTGCTGTCTATATGCAGTTTATATGTTCTCTCTGTGACCACATGGGTTTTCTGCCAGTGCTCTGGTTTCGTCCCACACTCCAAAGATGTGCAGGTTTGCAGGTTAATTGGCTCTGAAAACAATTACAAAATTGTCCCTAGTGCTTAGGATAGTGTTGGTGTACGGGGATCGCTGGTCGGTGCGGACTCGGTGAGCTGAAGCGCCAGATTCTGTGCTGAACCTCTAAGGTTTGAAGTCTAAAGT
Source organism: Malacoraja senta (assembly GCA_038087875.1). NCBI lineage: Eukaryota > Metazoa > Chordata > Chondrichthyes > Rajiformes > Rajidae > Malacoraja > Malacoraja senta. The sequence continues at coordinate 141,581 of JAXLNO010003471.1, forward strand.
AAAGGGGAAGGTGTAAATGTTCTGAAAGCTGGATAATTCCAGTACTTAAACCTCTATCGGTGACAAGGATGGCGCAGAGCTTTGATGTACGACATTTGCTGCTGACAAAATAGGAACCAACGGGTGTTCACTGGGTTTCCTGAAGCCTTCACTCTCCCCATGGCCAAGTATTGGGCACCTCTGCCAGTACAGCAATGGAGAGAGAGAGAGAGAGGGAGAAACATAGAAACATAGGTGCAGGAATAGCCCAATCGGCCCTTTGAGCCATCATTCAATATGATCATGGCTGATCATCTAAAATCAAAAAGATTCATAGTATTTTATTGTCACGTGTACCAATTAAGGTACAGTGAAACGCGATTTACCCCGTTCAGTAATCAGTACCCCGTTCCTCCATTTTCCCCAAATCCCTTGATTCCTTTAGCCCTAAGAGCTAAATCTAACTCTCTCATGAAAACACCCAGTGAATGTTCCTCCACTGCCTTCTATGGCAAAGAATTCCACAGTTTCGCAACTCTCTGGGTGAATTTTTTTTTCCTCATCTCAGTCCTAAATGGCCTACCCCTTATTCTTAAACTGTGACCCCTGGTTCTGGACTCCCCCAACATCGGGAACATTTTTCCTGCATCTAGCCTGTCCAATCCTTTAAGAATTTTGTATGTTTCTACAAGATCCCTTCTCATCCTTCTAAATTCCAGTGAATACAAGCAGGGCTGCCAACTCTCACGCTTTTAGCATGAGAATCATGCCTTGGAGCAAATTCTCACGCCCTCATGCTCATGACTGAGTTCTCACGCTGAGTTCAGTCCCTGCACAGTTTGTCCCTTTGCGTCTTGTGCCAGGGATCTGCACGGTCTGGCGAAGCGCGTCGGTTGCCGGCTGTGAGTGACGTCGCGTCTCTTCTCTCTTGGTTGGATGTGCAGCCGCCAGGTGTCAGCAGTTCTACGTGCCGACTGTGAGCGCTGCGCTGCCGGCCGCCGCTGCAGCCTCGCTCCCTCCCTACCTTACTCCTGCCCTTCAACTCACACGGCAGCGCCGCCAATCCACGCTGCACCGTGCCTACCAGACTCCCCATTGGGCGGCCGGCGAGAGAGAGGGAGGGGGGAAAGAGAGAGAGGGAAAGAGAGAGAGAGAGAGAGAGAGAGAGAGGGAATGAAAAAAAGGGAGGGATGGAGGCAAAGCGAGACAAGGGGAGGGAATGTAGAAAGGGGATGAAGGAAGGAAAGGAGAAAGTGGAGAAAGAGGGAGGGGGAGGAAAGAGGGAAGGATGGGGGCAGGAGGGAGGAAGGGGTGGATGGAGGGAGGGGGAAGAAAAGGTGTGTGTGTGTGTGCTTGTGTGTCTGTCTCCCTTTGTGTGTCTCCTTGTGTGTGTGTCTCTCCCTGTGTGTGTGTGTCTCCCTGTGTGTGTCTCCCTGTGTGTGTGTCTCCCCGTGTTTGTTGTTTGTCTCCCTGTGTGTGTGTCTCCCTGTGTGTATATGTGTCTGTGTGTGTGTGTGTGTCTGTCTGTCTCCCTGTGTGTGTGTGTCTGTCTCCCTGTGTGTGTGTGTCTTCCTTTGTGTATGTGTCTCCCTGTTTGTCTGTTGTCACATCCTGGCCTTAGACAGGGCTGCCAACTCTCACGCTTTGAGCGTGAGAGTCACGCATTTCAGCCAATGCTCACACTGATGACAGAATTCTGACGCTGTCTTCAGACCCTGCACAGTTTGTCTCTTTTGCGCCACATCACAGCGATCTGTGCAGTCTGGGGAAGCGCGTCAGTTGGCGGCTGTGAGTGACGTCGCATCTCTTCTCATCTCTTCTTGGTTGGATGTGCAGCCGCCGACAACATGAAGCAGCCGGAGATAGAACTAACCAGGTGAATTGGTTGTAAAACATGGGGGGGGGAACCACAATGGGGCCAAACATCTAGGACAGGGTTCGGCAACCTACGGCACACGGCCCGTAACCCGAAAAAACACTTTTTTTTCAATTCGTTTTCACGGGGTCGTGGCAGGCAAGCCAACCTGAGAACTGCAGCCAGTCCCTGGGACGTGAGCTGATCTGGGAACGGCAGCCAGTCCCTGGGCACGCAGAATGCCAACTTGATCATTATGGACAAATTGGGCCAGCCATGTACATGTTGTATAACTCTGATTCTATGCAGATCTGAATGGGCTTAGAATTACCATTTAAGCAAAATTGCCCTCACTTTCCCCATTTTGATTCTTGAGATTAATATCCCTTTGCTCGGTTAACAGCGTTAAAGTACTTATGAGGTAGAGTCAGGAAAGGGAACATGTTATTTTCTTTTAGTTTGCTTTAATTTGTTAGTTGATTTTTTGTTGACTGCCATAACTTCTGAAATGGTCTTAATGTAACTTAACTGTTATAAAGCAGTAATAAGTGATTTTTGTCCAAACAATTGGAACTTGCATAAAATGTCTCCCTGTGTGTATGTGCGTCTCTGTGTGTGTGTGTGTCTTCCCGTGTGTGTGTGTCTGTCTGTCTCCCTGTGTGTGTGTGTGTGTTAGCAGGGCTGCCAACTCTCACGCATTGAGCATGAGACTCACGCATTTCACAAAACTCTCATGCTCTCACACTGATCACAAAATTATATAATGAGAATAGGACCTGTTTTGCTTAACAAATAGTGTAGGAAGGAATTGCAGATGCTGGTTTAAACTGAAGATAGACACAAAAAACTAGAAAAACTCAGCAGGACAGGCGGCATCTCTGGAGAGAAAGAATGGGTGATGTTTCGAGTCGAGACCTTCAGCCTGAAGAGGTTGAAAACCAGCCATAAAACACAATGACTGGACATGTGTGTTATCCAACTAAGGGCAGAAATCAGAATCATGTGTTCATCTTTATTCACGTGACACCATAATAAATATATTACAGAAAAAATAATTTAATGAGGTGGCACGGTGGCGCAGTGGTAGAGTTGCTGCCTTACTACCACATGGGTTTTCTCTGGATATTCCGGTTTCTCCCATATCCGAAAGAAGTGCAGGTTTGTAGGTTAATTGGCTTCTGTAAATTGTCCCTGGCGTGATGGATGGAATTGGTGTATGATAGATTGCTGGTCGGTGTGGACTTTGTGGGCGGAAGGGCCTGTTTCCATATATATTTTTACATATATATCTTAATTTCATGGAACTATATATGATTGAATATGTGGCATTATTTTCGTCTTGTTTCTATATTCAAAGGGTAAGGTTGAAACCGTCTGAAGAAGGGTTTCGGCCCGAAACGTTGCCTATTTCCTTCGCTCCATAGATGCTGCCGCACCCGCTGAGTTTCTCCAGCAATTTTGTCTACCTTTGATTCTCCAGCATCTGTAGCGTCTTCTTGAACAAGGTTGATTGATTTATTTGTGCAGAACAGTGATGGAAGTCCGACTTTTGCTTTGTTTCTCTGCGTTTTTCTCTATATACAGTATATACATAACAGCATGAATATAATCTGATTTCCATATATGAATACAGTCATTCATGTGTTGCACCTGTTGATCAGAGCCTGGCTCTATTGTGGAATGTAATTAGGAATGTAATTTAGCCTAACCTTATTCATATCTAATCCAATTTAAAGCATAAAATGTTGCATTCAAATGCAAGTTAAAAGACTCGCTACAGTATGCACCAGATTGCACAATTTCAAGGTGAAAAATGCAAAAGTTCCCTACCATGGGAGGGGGAACACCCCCCTCCCACACCCTCCCCCCCCTCCCACACCCTCCCCCCCCCCCCCGGTCGCTACGCTCCCTCGCAATTTCTCACTCTCAACTCTCACCCAATGTTGGCAGCCCTGATACAAGCCCAGTCGACCCATTCTTTCATCATATGTCAGTCCCGCCATCCTGGGAATTAGCCTGGTGAACCTACGCTGCACTCCCTCAATAGCAAGAATGTTATTCTTCAAATAGAATAGATGAAGGAAGAAGAGATAGATGAAGAATGATCTATTTGGACTACTCATATCTTGTACCCAGACCAAGGAAAAGAACCATTACTTTTAACCAGACTGACTTGTACAAAATGAATGGAGAGTCTGTATTGATCTATTGCCTGTACTGCTCAGGATCACAGTGGCACAGCTGGTAGAGCCATTGCCTCACAGCGCAAGAGACCCAGGATCGATCCTGACCTCGGGTGCTGTCAGTGTGGTGTTTGCATGCTCTCCCTCCCTGTGGCCACATGGGTTTCCTTCAGGTGCTCCAGCTTCCTCCCACATCCCAAAGACGTGCGGGTTTGTAGGTTGACTGGCCTCTGTAAAATGTCTCCTAGTCTGCAGGGAGTGGATGCGAAGGTAGGATAGCATAAAACTTGTGTGAACGGGGTGGGTGATCGATGGTCGGCATGGGCTCGCTGGGCCAAAGGGCCTGTTTTCATCAATTTAATCATTTTGCAAGAATGAAAGTATTCAGTCTGTGGCTCACAAATGCAGTTGGTGTGATCTTGATATGGTAACATCAGATTCTTGTTTCAACTTGTGCCTGCTGATGTTGGTTTACTGGTGTGCTAATAGCAAAGTCCCCTCCTGACCATTCGGTTTAATCACAGAGCCACATCTCTGCTGCTCTTTCTGTTTACCCTTAACCACATTCTTTGATTCAGCACTTGAAGTGAATAGAGTGCTTAACCTTGTGACTCCTAAGAATGTCAAGAATTCCATTACTTTTAATTGGAATTGCTTGCCAGCCAGCTCCAGTTTGACCTACTCTCAAGACCAGTGGGAAGACGCACAAATCCTCAGGCAATCCCGCAACGACAGACGAGGTGACATTCCTGAGCTGTCCCGAGACTGTTGAGTATGTATCCGTTCATATCCACTTGTGGGATACATGTGTAATAGAGAATGTGTAGGAAGGAACTGCAGATGTTGGTTTAAACTGAAGATAGACACAAAAAGCTGGAGTAACTCAGCGGGAAAGGTAGCATCTCTGGAGCGAAGGAACGGGTGACGTTTCGTGTCGAGACTGTCTGTCTGTCTGAAGAAGAGTCTCGACCCGAAACGTCACCCATTCCTTCTCTCCAGAGATGGTACCTGTCCCGCTGAGTTACTCCAGCTTTATGTGTCTAATAGAGAATGGTTGGTTGTAGGATTTTGCAGAAGGGAAAACAAGTTTGGGCAATTTGATTAGCTCTTGATGTGGTTTCTGTGACAAAGCTTCTAGCATCGGATGTCATTATATTTTAAATCTTTTAAGTTAAAGAGAAGTGATACAGAGATATTAAGTTACATAAGTCTTGGTTGCTAAGGCATTTCACACAGACACAATGGGGACATCAAAATGAATGAATAATGACGTCGGAATTTTGATCTCTGATTAAAACTTACTTTGACCAAAGTTCATCTCATCACTACCCGCCCTAATTTATTCTTTCTTCAACTTCACGACTAGATCCATATTTTATTAAAACTCTAAAATGCCAAGCATTGCATGAGCTAATCACTATGCCCTAATTAAACTCAGATTTATTTTTCTTTCTTACACATACTATGTTTAGTTTAGATTATTGTCACTAACCGTGGTACAGTAAAAAGCTTTTGTTGCGTGCTAACCAGTCAGCAGAAAGACAATACATGATTACAATCGATCCATTTACAGTGTATTCGTGATAAGGGAATAACATTTAGTGCAAGGTAAAGGCAGCAATGTTGGATTAAGGTTAGTCTGAGGGTCACCAAAGAGGTAGATAGTAGTTCAGCACTGCTCTCTAGTTGTGGTAGGATAATTCAGTTGCCTGAAAACAGCTGGGAAGAAACTGTCCCCTAAATCTGGTGGTGTGCGTTTTCACACTTCAATGCCTTTTGCCTGATGGGAGAGGGGTGAAGAAGGAGTGGCCAGGGTGTGACTCGCCCTTGATTAAGCTGCTGGCCATGCCGAGGCAGCCTGAGGTATAAATGAAGTCAATAGAAGGGAGGTTGGTTTGTGCGATGGTCTGGGCTGCGTCCACAATTCGCTGCAGTTTCTTGCGGTCTTGGATGGAGCTGTTCCCAAACCAAGCTGTGATGCATCCTGATAAAATGCTTTCAATGGTGCATCTGTAGAAGTTGGTGAGAGTTGTAGGGGACATGCCAAACTTCCTCAGCCTTCCAAGGAAGTAGAGGTGTTGGTCATTGGCTTTCTTGGTCGTTGCCTCAATATGGGCGGTCCAGGAGAAGTTGTTGGTGATATGGACTCCTAGGAATTTGCAGTTTTCAACCATCTCCACTTCGGCACCGTCTTTGCAAACTGGGGTATGTGTACCACATCGCTTCCTGAAGTCGATCAGTAACTCCTTTGTCTTGCTGACATTGCGAGAAAGGTTGTTGTCTCGACATCAGGGCACGAGGTTCTCAATCTCCTCCCTGTACTCCGTCTCATCATTATTTGATATCTGGCCCACAATGCTGGCATCGTCTGCGAATTTGAATGTGGGAGATTCCCATAGGTTTTATTCCTTCATAGAACTATATTGGGAATATTGTATTGAATATATTGGTGCCCCATATCTGAGGAAGGATGTGCTGGCATTGGAGAGGTTGCAGAGGAGGTTTACGAGCATGATCCTGGAGATAATTGGCTTAATATATGAGGAGCATTTGATGGCTCTGTGCCTGTACCTGCTGGAGTTTAGAAGGATGAGAGGGTATCTTATTGAAACCTATCGAATAATGAAAGTCCTGGATAGACTGGATGTGGAGAGGATGTTTCCACTAGTGGGAGAGTCTAGGACTAGAGGGCACTGCCTCAGAATAAAAGGACATGTCTTTAGAATGGCGATGAGGAGCAATTTCTTTAGCCAGAGGGTGATAAAACTGTGGAACTGATTGTCACAGATGGCTGCGGAGGCTGTTATTGGGCATTTTTAAAGCGGAGAATGATAGGTTCTTGATTAGTAAGAGCGGCAAAGGTTATGGGGAGAATGTAGAAGAATGGGGTTGAGGGGGAAAAATAGATCAGCCATGATCGAATGGCGGAGCAGACTTAATGGGCCGAATGGCCTAATTCTGCTCCTTTGTCTTTTGGTCTTATGATCTTCACAACCCGGCTAAAAAGGAACAGACATCATTTATGAAGTCATATTGAAGTCAGCAGTCACAAAGCACTCGGTAACGTGACAGTCTGCCTGCGATGTAGGAGGAATATGGAGCACTGGGGGAGTCCATGTGCTCACTTGCAGAATGTGCAAACTCCACACAGGCAGCACTAGTATGTGGGAAATGATCTGCGTGGCATTATATCACATGGTGTCAACTTAGTGTTTCATGAGAAGCCATCAATTGGGGTGGTATTATATAGGAGAGCATCTAGCTGTGTGTTTAAGGCAATGTACTTTGTTTAGTTTAGTATAGTTTAGGTTAGTTTAATTTAATTTAGAGATACAGGAAACAGGCCTCGCCCACCAAGTCCGTGCCAAACAGCGATCCTCAAACACTAATGCTATTCTATACACACACGGGACAATTTTACAATTATACCAAGCCAATTAACTGAGAGACCCATACGTTTTTGGAGTGTGGGAAGAAACTGGAGATCTCAGAGAAAACCCACACAGGTCATGGGAGATCGTACAAAAGCCGTACAGACAGGCACCCGCAGTCAGGATCGAACCTGAGTCTCTGGTGCTGTAAGGCAGCAATTCTACCGCTGCGCCACCGTTTCGTCTATGACTACAACAGCTCTACCTGCTGCACCCTATTGCCGTCCTCACGTGAGCTGAATTAGGCCATTCGGCCCATCAAGTCTAGTCCGCCATTCAATCGTGTCTGTGGATCTGCTCCAGGGTCAAGACTTCAGATTCGGAGATAGACTGAGTTATAAAATCTGTAAAAGTAAAAGCATTCAATAATGCAAAAAATAAATCAGCACAATTCATTAGCTGGGCTTTTAAGAGGCTTCTGCACTTTTTACTGCCTTTTTAATAAATTAATTAGGGTTGCAGGTTTATACTCCAAATGAGGCCTAATTAAAGTCTTATGCTGCATTATGACTAGAAACAGCTGATGCTGGCTAATACACAAAAGGACACAAAGTGCTGGAATAAGTCAGCGGGTCAGGCAGCATCTCTGGACAACATGGATAGGTGATGTTTTGGGTTCAGGTTTCAGGACCCGTCTTCAGACGTTACGCCTTATTTACCACTCGAACTACTTGTGTTCTTACAAATCTACTCATAGATCAGAATAAACGATCTGTGAGTACAGCGGCACAGCGGTAGAGTTGCTGCCTTACAGCCACAGATACCTGGATTCAATCCTGACCATGGGTGCTGTCTATGCAGAGTTTGTACGTTCTCCTGTGACCGTGTGGGTTCTCTCGGGGTGCTCTGGTTTCTTCCCTCACTCCAAAGACATACAGGTGTGCAGGTTAATTGGCTTGATAAAATTGTAAATAGTCCTTAGTGTGTGTAGGATAGTGTTAGTGAGCGGGGGTCGCAGTTCGGCATGGACTCAGTGGGCCGAAGGGCCTGTTTCCGCGCTGTATCTCTAAACTAAACTAAAACTAAAGTAAATACTGTTTGCATCACAATCACAATCACAATAATACTTTAGTGGCCAAGTATGTTTTGCAACATACGAGGAATTTCATGTCTGAAGAAGGGTTTTGACCCGAAACGTCGCCTATTTGTTTGCTCCATAGATGCTGCCTTACCCGCTGTGTTTCTCCAGTATTTTAGTCGACCAGGAATTACGTTTACCAAGTCAGTCATACAAATAAAAAGCAACGGAACACATTTTAACATAAACATCCATCACAGGGAATCCTCCAACATTCCTCTCTGTGATGGAAGGTGAAAAAAAGTTCAATCTCTTCCCTTTGCTCTCGAGCCTTCCATTGACGGGATGATCTTGTCTCCCGTAGCCGGTGTTTGGGCCCTTGAGGCGATCAGCTCCTGCATCGGGGGGATGTCAGCTCCTCCACGCCGGACGATCGAACCCCGCGTCGGGGCTGGTTGAACCTTCCATGACGTTGGAGCTCCCGACTCGGCCTCTCCCGAGTGCGAAATCCCGATGTAAAGACCGCAGGCCGCGGTTGGAGTGATCCCAGGCAAGGGATCAACTCCGATGTAAGTCCATGCCCCGCAGTGGGCCCAAAGTCAGTCCGAGGAGGCCTCCAGCTCCATCGATGGTAGGCCGCAGAGCGACCGGAGAATGCGATCCGAAAATTAATCGCATCTCCGGCAAGGTAAGAAACTGAAGAAAATGTTTCCCCCGACCCCGACCCCGACCCCGACACCTGCCCCCACATAAAACAAACTTGAGAACATTACACAAACTTATAATGCACACTAAAAATTAAATAAAAGATGAAAAAACAGATTGTTGGCGGGGCCGCCAATCGCACGGCGCCCTTGGGAGGAGCAAGCGATGCTTCCTGGTATCCTGGCCAATATTTCTCATTTTCACAGATGAGTCTGTGATTATTTGTTATGGAACCATACTGGGTGTGGATGGACTCGGGTGGTCCCGACTACAGCACCCATTCTCTCTTTTAAAGGTATCCATGGCCCTTTCAGATGTAGTGACCATTGCTCCCCGTTACCCAACAAGGAATGACTTTAAGGTTTTAATTTTGTGTTGTGAAATCGGGCACGGCCTGGCTCAGCAACATGTGCTGATCTCCTTGGCGATAGAACACCACATGACCGGGCATTCAGAATTAACCGGTGATTGGTTACAGTACACAACTTAACGCTGTCTGGAAGCATTTAGACCCGTATCGCCTTCAAAGAGGGAATCACTTCATGAACAACAGCGCACTCTGTTTAAACGCACCACATTCGGACTGAATGCCATAATTGCATTATCGCTTGCACATGATGCTTTCACCATGTCTCAATTCTTCCCTCCACCATCCTGAACACATTTACCGAAAAGGAATGAGGCGGCCCCTTTAAATAGCACTTGGAATGAATTTCTTTGAGTAGCTTTCATTGATTCAAGTGAATGCACTCAGTCCATTGCAACAAAATTCCCTCTGCCTTTACACAAACTGCTGCAATCTGCAGGCAATGTGCTGTGCTATAAGTGATAAGAGCAGAATTAGGCCATTCGGCCCATCAACTCTACTCCACCATTTAATTATGGCTGATTTATCTTTCCCTCTTATCCCCATTCTCCTGCCTTCTCTCTATAACCCTTGGCACCCGTACTAATCAATAATTTATCTACCTATTTCTACCTTAAAAATATCAATTGACAGCCTCCACCGCCTTCTGTGGCAATGAATCCCACAGATTCACAACCATCTAACTGAAGAAATTCCTCCTTGTCTCCTTCCTATAAAGGAACGCCCTTTAAGTCCTCTGGTCCTAGACTCTCCCACTAGTGGAAACATCCTATCCTCATCCACTGTATCCAGGCCTTTCAATATTCGTGTCATTTTCTCATTCTGAAATGCAGAGCTTTGAACTTGTGGGGATGCGCCACTCTGAATTGATTAATCGTTTACCAGATATTTGATATAATGCTGGCAACCGTATCAAAGCTTTAAGGGCCTGTCCCATTTGGCGATTTTTTTGGCGACTGCCGGCATCATTGACTGACGTATCAGGTCACCGAAAAATTCGCGGCGTGACGTGGTGTGACGCGGCGTGATGACGTATGACGCGCAGTGTTTTTCAAGTGTCACAACATTTTTTTTGTCGCCGCTGGGTTTTGAAATGTTCAAAATCTTTTGGCGACCCTGATATGACGCCGGCAGTTGCCGAATAAATCGCCGAGTGCGACAGGCCCTTAAGTGTCAGCCCGGTCGGATGTTAGCTGTTCTGGTCAGTGATGGTGATGCCAGGGTCCCTACTGGTTCTTCGGGCAGGTGGAAGAGATGCCTCCTGTAAGGCAGGAGGTGCAGCTGCACCGAGCCTCAGGTACAATCATTAAACCATTAGTGCTGCGAGTCGACTGCCTCACATGTCGGCTTCCAGTCACTGCAAGACGCGTCTTGACAAGAGAACAGAAAGCAGGCAGGACAGCAGCAGAACAGGAGGAGAGGATGTCTGGATGATTGAGTCAGGTAACACTTTCGAGGGGAAACGACAGCAAGGAATGCGGGGAGGTGGGAGAGAGAGAAGGAGAGGGCATGCATTAAGGATGAGAGAGGGGTAGGAACGAAAGGAAATAATTAGGCATTTGTGAATCGGAGAGAACCTGTTAACTGGGGTTACAAAATAACCTTGAAGTTATGAAATTCTGCATTTCCAGCTGCATAAATGAGAAACAGGACTTGATCTCAGTTTCAAGTTGCAACTATTTGCTCTTAACTTGTGAGAATGTTTAAACCAAATGAGTGTGCA